>PITA01022639.1:0-29922 GCA_004023965.1 Spilogale gracilis | reverse complement strand
CCACTGTCCTCCAGGTTACCCATCATGCACCGCAAGTAAGTGAAACCATGCGATACTTGACTTTCTCTTCTTGGCTTATTTCACTCAGCATAATCTCTTCCAGTCCAGTCCATCTTGCTACAAAAGTTGGATATTCATCCTTTCTGATGGAGGCATAGTATTCCATTGTATATATGTACCACGTCTTCTTTATCCATTCATCTGTTGATGGGCACCTTGGCTCTTTCCACAGTTTGGCGATTGTGGCCATTGCTGCGATGAACATTGGTGTACATATGGCCCTTCTTTTCCCTGTATCTTTGGGGTAAGTGCCCAGTAGTGCAATTGCAGGGTCATACGGTAGCTCTATTTTTAATTTTTTAAGGAATCTCCACACTGTTTTCCAAAGCGGCTGCACCAGTTTACATTCCCACCAACAGTGTAAGAGGGTTCCCCTTTCTCCGCAGCCTCTCCAACACTTGTTGTTTCCTGACTTGTTAATTTTGGCCATTCTTACTGGTGTAAGGTGGTATCTCAATGTGGTTTTTATTTGAATTTCCCTGATAGCTAGTGACGCTGAACATTTTTTCATGTGTCTGTTAGCCGTTTGTATATCTTCTATGGAGAAGTGCCTCTTCATGTCTCTTGCCCATTTTTTGATGTGTTCATCTTCTTTTTGTGAATATATTTTCAATTTGTGTTTCTCTGAAAGCAGAGTCATAGACATGGTCTTGGATGCAGGCAGTTTATTTAGGAGGTCATTCCAGGAACCAGCAGGGAGGGAGTGAGTAAAGTGAAATAGGGAAAGAGGAAATCAAATATAAGGACATGTTGAGGTTTTTTGTAATCCACTTTAAAGAAGCTAGAGCATTTATCCATGAACCCCAACTCCTATCAATTACAAGTTGTCACAGAAGAGGTTAAATCCCCTCACTCATCTGGGTTGTGCTTGCCAAATGGGCTAAGCAAGCTCTCATGGTGTCTGGAGAAGGCCTAGACTAATTTGAATAGAACAAGGGAAATGTGAAGTGAATTGGGATGACCTAGTAGATATGGCTAAGATCAGAGATGGGTTGTGTATATGTGATATGGGTAAGGGCATCTGCTACAATCTACTACAGAGGAGGAAAATGTTATTGTTATAATTTTTTTGATAATTAAGAATGGTGTTGCCTCAGAACATGAAATCTAAATCTGGAATAATTACATTTCAGTGCCTAACATTTTTCCATCTCAAAATCAAATTCAATTTTTAGTGCAGTCAGGATGCAGTGAGAATATTTTTTACACTTATATTGATTGATTGATTTCCTATTACATGAACTGCTGTCATGGAATTTAGTCTGTTTGGAGAGATAAGGCAATTTGTAATTTTGTAAGATATATGAATTGGTGAATGATTCAGTAAAATATAAAAACTAAAGTGCCATATATAGAGATACGAATTGTTCAGAAAAGGAGAACATTCTCAACCTCATTCTGTTTTTTTAAAGACCATTTATTTATTTGAGAGAGAGAGAGAGAGAGAGAGAGAGAGACAGAGGTAGCAACAGAGATAACAAAAGAGCATGAGTGGGGAGGAGAGGGAGAAGCACACTATTCAATGAGCAGGGAGCCTGATGCAGGGCTCAGTCCCAGAACCCTGTCATCATGGCCCGAGCCAAAGGCAGGTGGTCAACTGACTGAGCCACCCAAGTGCCCCTCAACCTCATTCTTAAAATATTTAATTGTTATTACTATAGACAGTGGTGAATTAATGTATTTAACACAAGAATTGGGTCATTTTATTAACCTATTCCTCTTCTAGTTGACACATTTATTTTTAGTAAAAATCAGAAAATGAAATAATTATAATTGCCAGAAAATAAATACAGTGAAAATCTTTTATTATTGAAATATAATACACATATAGCATTATATTAGTTTCATGTGTACAACATAATGAATTGGCATTTGTATATATTGTGAAGTGATTATCACATTAAATATAATTAGCATCCATCACCACATAGTTAAAAAATTTTTTTCTTGTGATAAGAACTTTTAAGATCTACTCTTAGCAACTTTCAAATATACAATACAGTATTGTTGACTATAGTCACCATGCTATACATCACATCTCCAGAACTTATTTATTTTATAACAGAAAGTTTTGTACCCTTTGACCACTAACACACATTCACCCACCCACTCTCACCTCTAGGAACCACCAATCTGTTCTCTGATTCCATGGGCTTGTTTTTTTGATTTTTGTTTCTTTGGGTTTTTTTTTCCAGGAACATTTTATTTTTATTTATTAGTCATACTTGGCTCTTTTAAATGAAAATGCATTGGTCTTTAAAAAATATTATTATGTTCAATCAGCCAACATATGGTTCATCATTAATTTCTGATGTAATGTTCAACATCTCACTAGTTGCATATAATCCTCAGTACTCAACACCACACATGCCTTCCTTAATACTATGAGCTTGGTTCTGTTGGTTTATTTGTTTATTTAGATTTCTCATGTAGGTGAGATTTATGGTTTTGTCTTTCTCTTTTGTGTCTGAGTTATCTCAGTTACTGTAATACCCTCAAGTTCCATCTGTACCATTGCAAATGGGAAATTTTCCTCTTTATGACTGAATAACATTCCATTCTGTATGTATACCACATTTTCTTTATCCATTCATCCATCAACTAGGTTTATTTCCATATCTTGGGTATTTTAAATAATGCTAGAGTAAACATAGGGTGCATATGTCTTTTCAAGTTAGTGTTTTCATTTCCTTTGGAAAAATACACAGAAGTGGAATTGCTGGATCCCATGGTAATTCTATTTTTAATTTTTTTGAAGAGCCTCTATATTGTTTTACATAGTGGCTGTACCAATTTTGCATTCACACCAACAATACACAAGGATTCCCTTTCTTCTACATCTACATTGCACTGTTATTTTTGTGTTTTTGATAATTGTTATTCTAACAGCTGTAAAGTGATATCTCATTGTGGTTTTGATTTATACTTCCTTGGTTATTAGTGATGTTGAGCACCTTTCATGTATCTGTTGGCCATCCATGTCTTCTTTGTAAAAGTGTTTACTCAGATCCTCTGCCTATTTTTTTATACTTTGCCTATCCAGCACACATTTATTTTTTTTCACATCTACTTTTTAATTTAAATTCAATTATCCAATGTATAGTACATCTTTAGTTCAGATATAGTGTTCAGTTATTCATCAGTTGCATATAACACCAAGTGTTCATCACATTATGTGCCCTCCTTAATGCCTATCACTCAGTTACCCCCAACCCCCACTCAACTCTCCTCCAGCAACCCTCAATTTGTTTCCTACAGTTAAGAGTCTCTTATGGTTTATCTCGTGCTCTGATTTCTTCCCATTCAGTTTTTCTGCCCTTCCTCTATGGTGTTCTGCACTGTTTCTTATAGTCCACATTGACTGAAACCATATAATTGACTTTCTCTGATTGACTTATTTCGCTCAAGCTAATATCCTCCAGTTCCACCCATGTTGATGTAAATGGCAAGAGTTTATCCTTTTTGATGCCTGAGTAATATTCTATCACACACACACACACACACACACACACACACAGCACATCTTCCTTATCTATTCATCTGTTGATGGACATCTGGGCTCTTTCCACAGTTTGGCTCTTGTTGACATTGCTGCTATGAATACTGGGGTGCAGGTGCCCCTTTGATCATTACATTTGTATCCTTGGGGTAAATACCAAACAGTGCAATTGCTGGATCTTAGGGTAGCCCTATTTTTAACTTCTTGAGGAACTGCCATGCTGTTTATCAAAGTCAACACCCAAAAGACAAAAAATCCAGTCAAGAAATGGGCAGAAGACATGAAGAGACATTTCTCCGAAGAAAGCATACAAATAACAAACAGACACATGAAAAAAATGCTCAGCATCACTTGGCATCTGGGAAATAGAAATCAAAACCATGATGAGACACCACCTCACACCAGTCAGAATGGCTAAAATTAACAAGTCAATAAATGACAGGTGTTGGTGAGAAAGCAGAGAAAGGGGAACCCTCTTAGAATATTGGTAGGAATGCAACTAGGTCCAACCTCTGTCCATTTTTAAGCCAGATGTTTTATTCTTTTTCTGCTATTGAGCTGTATGAGTTCTTTATATGTTTTGGATATTAACACTTTATCAGATCACTTACAGCAAACATTTTATCACCTTTGGTAGGTTGCCTTTTAATTTTGTTGACAATTTCTTTCACTGTGCAGACACTTTTTTAGTTTGATGTCATCCCACTTTTTTTTCTTTTGTCGCTTTTGTCTTTTCTTTTAAAAAAAGATTGTATTTATTTATTTACTTACCTACTTATTTATAAAGCATGAGCTAGGAGGGGGGCAAAGTGAGAGGAAGAGAGAAAATCTCAAGCAGACACTGAGCTGAGTGTGGAGCCAATTGTGGGGCTTGATCTCATGACCCTGGTAGCATGACTTGAGCTGAAATCAAGAGTCAGACACTTAACCAACTGAGCCACCCAAGGGCCCCTATCTTTGCTTTTGGTGTCAGATCCAAAAAAGCACTGCCAAGACCAATGTCAAGGAATTTACTACCTATGTTTTTTCCAAGAATTTTATGATTTCAGTTTTTACATTCAAATCTTTAATCCATTCTGAGTTTATTTTTGCACAGTGTAGTGATCTAGTTTCATTATTTTGCATGTGGCTGTCCAGTTTTCTCAACACTGTTTATTGAAGAGGTTCTCCTTTCCCCATTGTGTATTCTTGGCTCCTTTGTCATAAGTTAATTGACCATATATGCATGGGTTGAAAATTCTTTGTTGATTACAACAAACTTTTTTTTAAAGATTTTATTTATTTATGTGTCAGAGAGAAAGAGAGAGCAGAAACAGGGGGAATAGTAGGCAGAGGGAGAAATGGGATCCCTGCTGAGCAAGGAGCCTAATGTGGACTTGATCCCAGGACCCTGAGATTGTGACCTTAGCTGAACACAGATGCTTAACCAAATGAACCATCCAGGTGTCCCAACAACAAAAAAAATTAATTTTTTTAAAAATTAAGAACCATATGATCATTTCAGTAGATGCTGAGGAAGCATTTGACAAAGTACAACATCCAATCATGATAAAAAAAACCCTCAATAAAATTAGGTTTAGAAGGAACATACCTCAACATAATAAGGGCCATTTATGAAAAACCCACAGAAATATCATCCTCAGTGGGAAAAACTGAGAGCTTTTCCTCTATGGTCAGGAACAAGACAGGGAGGTCCACTCTCACTTGTACTTAACATAGTACTAGTAGTCCTAGCTACAGCATCAGACAACAAAAAGAAAAAAGGCATCTAAATTGGCAACGAAGAAGCAAAACTTTCACTATTTGCAAATGACATGATACTCTATGTAGAAAAGACCAAAGACCACCAAAAAAGTGCTAGAACCGAACATAATGAATTCAGTAAAGTCACAGTATACAAAATCAATGTACAGAAATATGTTGCATTTCTATACAACTACAATGAAGCAACAGAAAGAGAAATCAAATAATCAATCTAATTTACAATTGCACCAAAACAATAAGGTATTTATGAATAAACCTAGCCAAAGAGATAAAAAACTTTTACTCTGAAAACTATAAAACAATGGTGAAGGAAATTGAAGCTGAAACAAAGAAATGGAAAGATATTCTATGCTCATGGGTTGGAAGAACAAGTATTGTTGAAATGTCTACACTACCCTAAGCAATGTACATATTTAATGTAATACCTATCAAAAGGCCATAAGCATTTTTCACAGAGCTAGAAATTTATATGAAACCACAAAAGACTGAATAACCAAAGCAATTTTGAGAAAGAAAAGCAAAGCTAGAGGCATCACAATTCTGGACTTCAAGTTATATTACAAAGCTCTAGTAATCTAAACAGTATGATACTAACACAAAAATAGACACATATCACAATGGAACAAAATAGAAAACACAGAAATGAAATGACCACACTATGATCAGTTAATTTTTGACAAAGCAGAAATATACAATGGGGGAAAAGATAGTCTTCAACACGTGGTGTGGGGAGAAACTAGACAGTCACATGCAAAAGAATGAAATTGGATCACTTTCTTACACTATCCACAAAAATAAATTCAAAATGGATGAAAGACCTAAATGCGAGACAGGAATCCATCAAAATCCTGGAGAACACAGTTGATAAACTCTCTGACATTGGCCATAGCCACTTCTTTCTATATAGGTCTCCTGAGGCAAGGGAAACAAAAACAAAAATAAACTACTGGACTCCACCAAAATAAAAAGCTTCTACACAGCAAAGGAAACAATCAACAAAACTAAAAAGCAACCTATTGAATGGGAGAATATATTTGTAAATGATATATCTGGTAAAGGGTTAGTATCTAAAATCTATAAAGATTTTGTCAAACTCAATACCCCAAAAATGAATAATCCAATTTAAAAATGGGCAGAAGACATGAATAGACATTTTTCCAAAGAAGACATACAGATGGTTAACAGAGACATGAAAAGATGTTCAACATCACTGATCATCAGAGAAATACAAACCAAAATCACAGTGAGCTATCACCTCATACCTGTCAGAATGGCTAAAATCAACAACACAAGAAACTACAGGTGTTAGCAAGGCTTAGGAGAAAGGGGGACCCTCTCTCACTGTTGATGGAAATGCAAACTGGTGCAGCCACTCTGGAAAACAGCATGGAGATTTCTCAAAAAGTTAAATATAGAACTACCCAACAAACCCACAAGTGCACTAAGAGGTATTTACTCAAAGAATACAAAAATACTACTTCAAAGGGATACACATGCCCTGATGGTTATAGTAGCATTATTTACAATAACCAATTTATGGAAACAGCCCAAATGTCCACCAATAGACAAAATGGATAAAGAAGATGTGGTATACAAATACATATATTAGAATATATATTTTTATATATTAGAATATTACTAATATATATTTTAATATATAATATATATCAGAATATTACTCAGTCATAAAAAAAGAATGAAATCTTGCCATTTGCAACAATGTGGATGGAGCTGAAGAATATTATGCTAAGCAAAATTAGGTCAGTCAGAGAAAGACAAATACCATATGATTTCACTTATATGTGGAATTTAAGAAACAAAACAAATGAGCAACAGGAAAAAGAGAGAGAGACATACAAAGAAAGAGATTCTTAACTATAGAGAACAAATTGATGGTTACCAGAGATCGAGGGGGTGAAGAGGTGGGTCAAACAGGTGATGGGGACTAAGGAGTGCACTTGTGATGAACATCAGATATTGGATGATAGTGTCGAGGGGTGCTTCAGTGGTTCAGTCCTTGGTCCTCTGCCTCTTTCAGCTCAGGCCATGATCCTGGAATTTCGCGATTGATGGAGCTCCACATTGGGCTCCTTGCTCAGCTGGAAGCCTGCTTCTCCCTCTCTCACTTCCTCTGCTTGTGTTCCCTCTCTCACCATGTTTCTCTTTGTCAAATAAATAAATAAAATCTTTTTTTTTTTAAGTGTTGAATTATGGGGCGCCTGGGTGGCTCAGTTGGTTAGGCGACTGCCTTCAGCTCAGGTCATGATCCCGGAGACCCAGGATGGAGACCCAGGATAGAGTCCCACATCGGGCCCCCTGCTCAGCGAGAAGCCTGCTTCTCCCTCTCTCACTCCCCCTGCTTGTGCTCCCTCTCTGGCTGTGTTTCTCTCTGTCAAATAAATTTTAAAAATATTTTAAAAATATTAAAAGAATAAAGTGTTGAATTACTATATTGTTCACCTAAAATTAATATTAAACTATATGTTAACTAACTGGAATTTAAATAAAAACTTGGGAAAAATTTTAAAAATTAAACCAATGTGTTGTATACCTAAAGCTTACAAAATATGTTATGTCAGTTATATCTCAATAAATATTAGAAATAATTAAAATTACAGTACAGGAAAAAAATAAAGGATTAATAATTTTAACTTTACTTATTTTAAATAGAGACAGTGTGAGCTTGGGGAGGAGAGGCAGGAGGAGGGCAAGATAAAATCTCAAGCAGGCTCCACACCCAACATAGGGCTCAATCTCATGACCCTGAGAGCATGACCTGAGCTAAAATCAAGAGTTGGACACTTAACTGACTGAGCCACCCAGGTGCCCCAAAACTTTTTAGTTATTTTTAAAGGGAAAGGAAACATACTTACAAGTCTGTTGTCGTAATGAATACCATTTTGCTTTTGAGCCTTACCTTCTGCTTTTTTGTCAACAACTTCATCAAAATTGGCCTTCTGCATACACTCATATTCAACAGAGAATATTTTGTCAATCTATCTTTACTCACTATTGATTGAAAAACTCTTTTTACCTTGTTGAGTTTTGCTATTCTAACTGGTGTAAGGTTGTATCTCAGTGTGGTTTTGATTTGAATTTCCCTGATGGCTAATGATGATCACTTTTTCATATGTCTGTTAGCCATTTGTATGTCTTCTTTGGAGAAGTGTCTGCTCATGTCCTCTGCCCATTTTTTGACTTGATTATATGTTTTCTGGATGTTGAGTTTGAGAAGTTCTTTACAGATCTTGAATATCAGCCCTTTGTCTGTAGTGTCATTTGCTAATATGTTCTCCCATTCTGTGGGTTGCCTATTTGTTTTGTTGACTGTTTTCTTTGCTGTGCAGAAGATTTTTATCTTGATGAAGTCCAGTAGTTTAATCTTTTGCTTTTGTTTCCCTTGCCTTTGGAGACATGTCTTGAAAGAAGTTGCCATGGCCGATGTCGAAAAGTTACTGCCTATGTGCTCCTCTAGGATTTTGATGAATTCCTTTCTCACATAGAAGTTTTTCATCCATTTAGAGTTTATCTTTGTGAATGGTGTAAAAGAATGGTTGAGTTTCATTCTTTTGTATATAACTGTCCCATTTTCCCAGCACCATTTATTGAAGAGGCTGTCTTTCTTCCATTGGATATTTTCCCCTGATTTGTTGAAGATTAGTTGGCCATAGAATTGAGAGTCCATATCTGGCCTCTCTATTCTGTTCCATTGGTGTATGTGTCTGTTTTTGTGCCAAGACCATGCTGTCTTGAGGATCACAGCTTTATAATATAACTTGAAATCAGGCAACATGATGCCCCCAGCTTTGTTTTTCTTTTTCAACATTTCCTTGGCAATTCAGGGTCTTTTTGGTTCCATACAAATTTTAGGGTTGTTTGTGCCAGCATTTTGAAAATGTCATGTGTATTTTGATTGGGATGGCATTGAAAGTATAGATTGCTCTGGGCAACATAGTCATTTTAATGATCTTTATTCTTCCAATCCATGAGCTTGAAATGTTTTTCCATCTTTTTGTGTCTTCTTCAATTTCTTTCATGAGTGGACAACAAATGTTGGAGAAGTCGTGGAGAAAGGGGACCCCTCCTACACTGTTGGTGGGAATTCAAATTGGTGCAGCCACTTTGGAAAACAGTGTGGAGGTTCCTCAAAAAATTAAAAATAGAGCTACACTATGACCTAGCAATTTACTACTGGGCATTTACCCCAAAGATACAGATGTAGTGAAAAGAAGGGCTCTATGCATCTCAATGTCCATAGCAGCAATGTCTGCAATAGCCAAAATGTAGAAAGAGTCAAAATGCCCTTCAACAGATGAATGGATAAAAATGTGGTCCATCTACACAATGGTATATTATTCAGCCATCAGAAAAGATGGATAACCAACTTTTGCATCAACATGGATGGGACTGGAGGAGATTATGCTAAGTCAAACAGAGAAAGTCAGTTATCATATGGGTTCACTTATTTGTGGAACATAAGGAATAGCATGGAGGACATTAGGAGAAGGGAAAAATGAAGGGGGAGAAATCAAAGTGGGAGACAAACCATGACAGACTATGGACTCCAGGAAACAAATTGAGGGTTTTAGAAGGGAAAGGGGTGGGGAGATGGATTAGCCTGGTGGTGGGTATTAAGGAGGGCATGGATAGCTTGGAGCACTGGGTGTTATACATAAACAATGAATCATGGAACTCTACATAAAAAACTAATGATGGGTGCCTGGGTGGCTCAGTGGTTAAGTGTCTGTCTTTGGCTCATGTCATGATCCTGCGGTCCTGGGATTGAGTCCCACATCAGGCTCCCTGCTCCTTGTGGAGTCTGCTTCTCTTTCTGTCTCTGCCTCTCTCTCTCTCTCTCTTTCATGAATAAGTAAATAAAAATTAAAAAAAACTAATGATGTACTGTATGGTGATTAACATAACACAATAAAAATAAATAAATAGAAATAAAAGGAGCAACAACAACCAACCCCCCCCAAAGAAAAACAAACAAAAAAACCCAACTCTTTTTATTGACTATAATTTTGAAAGGCTTCTTTCAAATGAAGCAACATATCTACAAATAGTTAAGTCTTAACCAGAAAGGCTAGGCTTGGCAGAGATTCACAAAAATCTTATTTCACAATAAATTTTAGAAATTACATGTTTTTGTTTCTTCAGTATTGATTTTAGCAGCTTTCAAATGTCTCTGAATTTTAAATTTTAAACACAAATAGGAACTCCATACTGTTATGTTAAATGACAGAATTCAGGGGACTAAGTTTGTTTCTTCATCTTTACAATCTCTGGTATCACTTTTGTATCAAATTTACTATTTAAATGCAAAACATGTAGTAACACAAAGGTTGAAGACAAGAATAGCATCTGTAGTTAATTCAAGCAATTCTGAACCATTATGAATTTACTCTAAGACAAATATGTTCCTAGTTTGAGGGTGTTGGATGCTGATTCCAAATTGATCTCTATGTAGCATATAAAGTTTCAACAACAAAAAATAAATGATAAATTATTTTTAAGATTATCAAGAATGTGCTAATTGGAGGTTTGTGTACATATTAATAATGTTTGTTATTTGTTATTGTTTTATTATGTTGATTTTAGTTTCACAGTGAAATTGAAAGGAAATTTCAGAGATTTCCCATATACTCCCTGCCCACACATGTATTGTTTCATTATCCCATTATTAACATCCATCACCAGAGTGATGCATTTGTTATAATTGAGGAACTAAAATTGACACATCATAATCATTCCCAAATCCACGTTTGTCTTAGGATTAACTCTTGGTGTTGTACATTCTATGGATTTGGGTAAATATGTAATGATATGTATCCATCATTATAGTGTCATATAGAGCATTTTCACTGCCCTAAAAATTTTCTGTGCTCTTCCTATTCTTCCATCCAAACACTCTACCTTTGGCAACCACTGATTGTTTTACTCTTTTCAGAGTTTTGCCTTTTCTATGATATCATATTGTTGGAATCATACAATATGTAGCCTTTTCAAATTGGCTTATTTCACTTAGTTACACACATGTATGGTTCCTCCATGTCTTTTTATGACTTGATTCCTTATTTTGTTTTATCACTGAATAACACTTCCTTATCTGGATGTACCACAGTTTATTCATCTTTTCAGAGTTTTGCCTTTTCTATGATGTCATATTGTTGGAATCATACAATATGTAGCCTTTTCTTTTTTTTTTTTTTTTTTTTTTAAAGATTTTATTTATTTGACAGAGAGAAACACAGCCAGAGAGGGAACACAAGCAGAGGGAGTGAGAGAGGGAGAAGCAGGCTTCCCGCCGAGCAGGAAGCCCGATGTGGGGCTCGATCCCGGGTCTCCGGGATCATGACCCGAGCCGAAGGCAGTCGCCCAACCAACTGAGCCACCCAGGCGCCCCAATATGTAGCCTTTTCAAATTGGCTTATTTCACTTAGTTACACACATGTATGGTTCCTCCATGTCTTTTTATGACTTGATTCCTTATTTTGTTTTATCACTGAATAACACTTCCTTATCTGGATGTACCACAGTTTATTCATTCACCTACTGATGGATATCTTGGTTTACCTCCAAGCTTCAGCAATTATGAATAAATGTGTTATAAGTATCCAGGTGCAGGTATCCTGTGAATATTATTTCTCAGCTCCTTTGGGTATATACCAAGGGATGCAATTACTGGACCAAATGAGAAGAGATAATGTTTAGTTTTATGGGAAGCTACCAAATTTCCAAGGTGGCTATACCATTTTGCATTCGTACCAGCAATGAATGGGAGTCCAAGCTCATCTACATTCTTGCCCACATTTGGTGTTGTCAGTATCTGGAGTTTGGCCATTCTAATAGATGTGTAATAATATGAGGACTGGCTTTTTGGAGGAAGATTATAATGTAAAGTATGATTTTCATCATAGGATATCAAGATTGCACACCACTAATGCGACATAGGACTGTTGATGTTGACCTTGATCTGCCGACCAAAGTATTTGTTAGACTTTTCTACTATGAAGATATTCCTACCCCCCAATTTTCCATATTGTACTTTTAGGAAGAAAGTCACTATGTGCAACTTGTACTTAAGGAGTAGGAACTTAAGATTTCCTTCTTTTAGGCTTGAGTTTCTATATAATATATTTAATATATTTGGAATTCTTCTGCATAGGATAGTTGCCTGTTCTTCCCCATTAATTAATTAATTAATTAATTAAGTCATGCATATATATCATTATGGACTCATGGATATTTATTCTATAATTTGGGTTATAATTTGATGCTTTTATTTTGTTGTTTAAATTATTCCATTTTTGGTCATTTAAGAGTTCTTACAGTACACTCATATGCCTCTTTGACATATCACACCAATGTATATGAGTGTATATATGAGTTTGTTTGTATGTGTATTAAACAACCTCTTACTTTCTGACACCACAAGCTGATCCAGGTTCATCTTGTATATTGCCTGCCCTACTCATAGAATAAGCCATTTTCCAGGAAGACTTGATTCCTTTTCATGGATAATGGTGCTAGATGCCAAGATCTAGGCCCTAAGTGTGTTCATGGTATTTGGGGTGTCACCTCATCTAATCTTTCCCAGTGGGCAGAACAAAGAAGTAGGTGCATATAATAACACATATGTGTACAGATATCTACAAATATTTCTATATTTAACCATATGTACCTATAGTGATTAAGCATGCATTCTTACTGATGTCTCCAATTTTAATTCATTACCACATTCATGTTCTCTGTATCCTGTTCCCCTGGCTTGTCTGTAACTTTGCATATATAATATATATAATATATTATATTTAATCTTGTGATATAGGTGTTGATATGTCATATATATAATATATATAATATATAATATTTAATCTTGTGAGATAGGTGTTGATATGTCACTTTATAGTTGAGGAAACTGAGGCTCAGAGATGATACATATTTTCTAAGACACAGCAATTAAGAGGTGAAAATAAATTTCTTCTGGGAGAAAAAGAATCTTTAAAGCATAAAATTAAAATATACAGTTTGTGCAGTAGGTCATCTTGGTGAATTGGCAAAATGTATTAAAGCTATGTTGGTATGACTCAGAATTAAATACAGATGAATTTGAAATTATGCCAGTTATTTCAATGTTGTGTGCACATCTTTGAGGACCAAACTATTATATCAAAGATCTGTTCTTAATTGTACATCAACCACCTCATAAGTCAACTGTAAAACTGTTTAAATTTGTTTTATATCTTCTAAAAAAGGCATGACTTGTTTTTAAGTCATAAAGATCATTCTGTGTTGTATATTTTAAGTCAGTTGATTAAAGAATAATAAATACGAAATGGGTCAGATAGGGAAATTGCATAGTCATATTTTTCCTGACCCATTTAAATAACCTAAAACAACAACCATGTCCCCTAATTATGTTCCATTTTGGAAATATTAATTTCAACTGGTCAATGAAAATGAGGCTCTGTGAAAAAAGTTTAGGAAGCATTGCATATCTATCAATCCCCTCTTATAAATTCACATTTGCTTAGTAAGGTAGTTGAGAAAACCTGCAACAACAAGTCAGTTCAACTTTTGAATAACTGTTTCCCAAATTTATTTGTCCATAGAATGCTCTTTTCATACAAAGGCTATTAACACCTCATATATCTATACTTGGAACACAATTAGTTCTTTGTTTTACAAGAGAAAGAACATGGTTTATTTTTTCTATTTTCAGACTCTGAAACAGGACCTGGCATATAGTAGGTACTCAATATTTGTCAAATAAATGAATGAACAAATATTTATTGAGCATCTACTATAAGCCAGCCGCAAGGAATACAAAGCTGAAAAAATAAACATGGTCCCTGCCCTCTGCAATTTACAGTCCAATGGAGAATATTATAAAGAAGCAAAAAAAAAATTAGGTAAGAACATAAAGCAGGTGATGGGGAGTGTAGCTCTTCAAAGCATTTACACAAACAAGTCAATAGTTAACCAAAATTTAAGTATTTCTAACAACAACTTTCATTCAGAATGCATGTTAAAATATATTAATTAAGTTCTTGCATTAAATGGGTGGCATGCTCAAAAGAACTTAAATAAAGGATGATTTACAGAGATGTGGACAAGTTTAAAGGAAAAACAAGAGAAGAAGAAGATCTGAAGAACCAAAGACAGCCAGGAGTCATTAGCACTCTTAGACCTGAAAAACAAGGAAGTCAGTGGCAGCAAAGCATTGCGGGTTGCTGAAAAAAACTTATATTAAGCATTAGATAATATGCAGGCAATACAACATCATCTATATAAAAGGCCAAAAGAGTTATTCCATTTAGTCAAAAAGCAGATTTGCCTTTTTGACTGTCTCAGCACTTATCACAATCCTCACATATTAGTGGCACTCAGATGTGTATTGAATATATAAATTGCATCTAGCTCAGTCTTTCACACATGGTCTCCCATAAACCATCCAATAGCCATACAAACTAGTAGCAACCAGCAGCAGAGATGAGCTGAGAAAAGTACTTATCTATCTGCCCAAGTACTTAAGGTAGCAAGTACCAATGGGCTGGGTAAGGCAAAACCAACAGCTGAGAATATTGACAAGAAATGTCCACTTTTGGGACGGTCAGTTAAGCGTCTGCCTTCAGCTCTGGTCATGATCCCAGGGTCCCAGAATTGATACTCATGTCAGGTCCCCTGCTCAGCGAGGAGTCTGCTTCTCCCATCCTCTCTGACCCTCCTCACACTCCTTCTCTCTCTCTGCCTTGCATTCTCTCTCTGAAATAAATAAAATCTCAAAAAAAAAGAAAGAAATGTCCACTGTTACTAGCGCTGTTACTGTTATTAGCCCTGGGATACAGCATTATCCCTTACTGGTTTCCTTAAACTCTGCTCATTCTTTTAAAAATAAAATGTAAAAAAACAAAAACAAAAACAAACAAACAAACAAAAAAACAAAACAAGGGCACCTGGGTGGCTCAGTGGGTTGAGGCCTCTTCCTTCAGCTCGGGCCCTGATCTCAGGGTCCTGGGATTAAGGCCCACATCGGGCTCTCTGCTCAGTGGGGAGCCTGCTTCCTCCTCTCTCTCTGCCTGCCTCTCTGCCTAATTGTGATCTCTCTCTCTGTCAAATAAATAAATAAAATCTTTTCTTAAAAAAGAGAAATATAATTCTTTTATTAAATTCTTCCCATGCACCCCCAAAAATTGCATGGGAAATTAACTTGATGTAACTTTTTTGAACAGCAGTAATCATATGGGTTATAATCTTTCTGAAATTTTGCAGTTAAAAAGTCAGGGTGTGGGGAATGGGGAATGAATCTTGGAACACTGGAAAAAAAATTTAAGTAACAATAAAAAAAATTTAAAAAAAGGTCTGGGTAACTTTTATAAGAGAACATCTCAAATTTAGAACTATGTTCTATTTGGCAATTATATATTTCAAATAAAGAAAACTATTCTCTTGTGGGTCTAGTGAAGAAACCAAAGAAATCAGCAATAAACAGAACAGAGGTTTAAAAGGATACTAGCACAAAGGCATAAAACAGGTCTTCTTTCATGTTTACTTTTAAGTGTGTGAACAGTGAAATAAAAAGCACTCTAGAAGAAAGTATGTTTGTCATAGAGAGGAATTTGCCATGAATTTTCATATATAATCACTTTGTTCCATTCTATGTGAAAAAAAGATAGAGTAAGCATTAATGACTTATTTATTTATTTTAAAGATTTTACTTATTTGACAGAGAGAGAGAAAGAGAGAGACAGCAAGAGAAGGAACACAAGTGGGGTAATGGGAGAAGAAGAAGCAAGCTCCCTGCTGAGCAAGGAGCCCACTAATTACCTTTCTAAAAGAACAAACTGGCTGTAGAGAATTTAAAATATGTCTTTTAAAAAGGATTTGTTTAGGTCATGTGAAATAATTTACATTTTAAAACATGCTACACATGAAAACATAGAGCATTATAAGCACTAAATTCTAGGTTTATTTTTCTTTTCTTTTTTCCAATTTAATCTACTACATATGTATAGGATTATGTGATGTTTGTAATAGAGAATATAAGCAATTAAATGACCATGCTGCGACATTAAAGCCAAAACTGTCTTTTTGCCAGAATCTGCTTATGCAAGTGCTTATGTGGGATTGACTCAATACTCCCAGGGATGGGTAAACTCAGGTTTGGCCAGACAAAGACACAGTGATTCAGAGTTTGGTTACTTAAAATCAATGAGGCTCAAAGACGAAGAACAAAGAAAGTCAGAGGATTCATAATATATTTTGGTGATGCAGTCAGCAGGATTTGCTAATAGTTCAGATGGTTAAGAGAAGGAGAAGAGTCAAGACTGATGGACTTGAGAATTTGGGTGACAGTATCCATGTACTGAGATGGGAAACACAGCATAAACAGGTTTTATGGAATAAAAATTAAGGGTTTAGTTCTGGACATTATAAATTTGAGATGTTTATTAGACACACATGGGTTTAAGACATGCCCAGTAAACAGTTGTATAGATGAATTTAAGATAAATTTAGAATTCATTAGGGTAGATCCCTAGCAGTAGAGTTGCTGGATCAAAGGTTCTATGTATTTTTAGTGAGTTGTGCCAGAGCCAGCTTCCGCTAGCTTGTAAGAGTTGATTGTTAAATTTTCAAGAATTATGAGCCAATTATTAGAAATAATCATTTTATTTATCTATCTATCTATCTATCTATCTATTTACTTATTTATTTTTACGTCAGTTGGATAATGTGCCAAGGTCATAACAAGGTTTCAGGGGGGTACATGTCACACAACAGCATGAACACCCAATCATCATGCTTATGAACCACAAAAGGATCTAGAAATAGTCATTTTCACATGAAAAAATGTTTGTCATCATTAGCTATCAGGGAAATTCAGATCAAAACCACATTGAGATACCACCTTACACCAGTCAGAATGGCCAAGATTAACAAGACAGGAAACAACAAGTGTTCGAGAGGCTGTGGAGTAAGGGGAACCCTCTTACACTGTTGGTGGGAATGCAAGTTGGTGCAGCTGCTTTAGAAAACAGTGTGGAGATTCCTTAAAAAGTTAAAAATAGAGCTACCATATGATCCTGCAATTGCACTATTAGGTGTTTATCCGAAAGATCTAGATATAGTGAAAAGAAGGGCCATATGTACCTCAATGTTCATAGCAGCAATGGCCATAATCGCCAAACTGTGGAGAGAGCCAAGGTGCCCTTCAACAGATGAATGGTTAAAGAAGATATGGTCCATATATAGAATGGAATATTATGCCTCCATCAGAAAGGATGGATATCCAAATTTTGTAGCAACATGGATGGGACCAGAGGAGATTATGCTGAGTGAAATCAGCCAAGCAGAAAAAGTCAAATATCATATGGTTTCACTTACTTGTGGAGCATAAGGAGGAATATGGAGGACAGTGGGAGAAGGAAAAGAAATGTGAACTGGGTTAAATTAGGGAGGGAGATGAAGCATGAAAGACTTTGGACTTTGAGAAATGAACTGAGGGTTTTAGAAGGGAGGAGGGTGGGGGCGCCTGGGTGGCTCAGTTGGTTGAACAACTGCCTTCAGCTCAGGTCATGGTGCCGGAGACCCGAGATATCGGGCTCCCTGCTCGGCGGGAAGCCTGGGGGGTGTCAGAGGAGGTCTAATAGAGAGTCAGGATGTTCACCACTCCCCAACAATAACGAAGTTACTTTGTTCTCCCCCATAGTGTCTATGGGCAGTCCGACTGGGAGCAAAAATGAAGTACACTTGTGTTTCCCAGGCAGACTGATATCAGTTGGCTATCACTCGGTTGGGATTTCATTGAGATATTGTTGGATAACACTAGGAGCACTAGTAGGGAACCAGAACTTCTATCCTTGCTCAACAGTAATGAATAACCTCCATCCTGCATATAAATAGAGTCCAAATTGGAAATTGGGACTTGTACCCTGACTTCTACCCCACCTTGCAGTAATGAGGTGGTGGGCACTTCCCTTCCCTTGCCATAGAAATGTCAGAAAAAGCTGGCAGGATATTTGAGTACTACCCATGGCTCAATCCAACACCTAAATAAAGGGACAGAGAAGCATGGAAAATTAAATTCAACAGTGAAGCAATTGACAAAATCCAGACGGTATAAATCACCCAGTTTCTGCAATAACAATAAAACAACAACAAAAATTTTGTAAGAAAATTTTTAGAGGGCAGACAGTGCTTATAGACTAAAAAAGACTTGAGATTTATCAATAAAACACGGAGTATGGACATTATTGGGATTCTGATTCAAATAGTCTGTCAAAAGAAATGAGATAATTAAGAAAAATTTTAAAACTGGATGTTTCATAATAAAGAACTACTGCTAAAAAATTATTGCTAGTTTTTGATAATTAAAAAAAACTTAAATAAATAAATAAAATCCAGAGTCTCATACCATAAAACCCCAAAATGTCAAAGTTTCAATCAAAAACCATACAACCCACCTGTAACTAGGAAAATTTGAAATAAACAAACAAAAAAGATAACCAATAGCTGTCATTCTTCCCTTCTCTCTCTTTTTTAAAAGATTTTATTTATTTATTTGACAGAAAGAAACACAGCTAGAGAGAGAACACAAGCAGGGGGAGTGAGAGAGGGAGAAGCAGGCTCCTGCAGAGTAGGGAGCTCGATGTGGGGCTTGATCCTGGAACTCCAGGACCATGACCTAAGCCAAAAGCAGGAGCTTAACGACTGAGCCACCCAGGTGCCCCAATAGCTGCCATTCTGAGATGACAGAGATTTTAGGTCTATCTGACAAAGATCAAAGTACCTATCATAAAAACACTTCAAGAAACATATGTAAAAACATGCCTAGAACATGGAAAAATAAAAGTTCTTGGTAAAGAAATAGGAATATAAGGATGGACCAAATGGAAATTTTAGAATTGAAAAATATAATAACCAAAACAAAAACTCAGTAGATGGACTCAATAGCAAAGTAGAGGATCAGAGGGAAGAAATAATGAACTACAGTTATAAAAATAGAAATTACGTTATTTGAACAACAAAGAGAAAATAGACCAAAAAGAAAAACGGGAAGAAGGCGGGAAGCCTGCTTCTCCCTCTCTCACTCCCCCTCCTTGGGTTTCCCCCTCTGGCTGTGTTTCTCTTTGTCAAATAAATAAAACCTTTAAAAAAAAGAAAGTACTTGAGGAAATAATGGCTGAAAACTTCCCAAATATGGGAAAAGATACACACCTACATATTCAATAATCTGACTCAATTCCAGAAAGGATAGACCCAAGAAATCTAAACAAAACCCATCATAGTTAAATTTTTGAAAACTAAAGACAGATTAAAACTCTTGCAGGCAGAGAGAGAGAGAAACAACGCCTTACCTATCAGAGAAAAGCAGTTCAAATGACTATGGTTATATCATTAAAACCAATAGAAGACAAGAGTGCCAGGGTGGCTCAGTTAACTGTCTGACTCTTGATTTCGACTCAAGTCATGATCTCAGGATTGTGGGATCCAGTCCTGCATCAGGCTCTGTGCTTAGCCGGGAGTTTGCTTCTCTCCTTCCACCCTTGCTCATGCTCTCTCTCTCTCTCTCCCTCTCTAAAATCAATCAATCTATCTATCTATCTTTTTTTTTAAGCCATGGAAATCAGAAAGAAGTGACACACCACTTTTAAAATACTAAAAGAACTCTGAGCCCATAATTCTATATCCAGCAAAAATATCCTTTAGGAATGAAGGGAAAATCAAAACATTGTCAGATAAAGGAAAACTAAGAAGTTGTCATCAACAGACACACTTTGAAAGAATAGTTAAAAGAAGATCTCTAAACAGAAAGGAAGGGAATAGGGGTTCTTAAATGGCTTGGTCAGTTAAGCGTCTGCTTTAGGCTCAGGTCATGATGGTGGGTCCCTGCTCAGCGGGGAGTCTGCTTCTCCCTCTCCCTTTGCCCCCCCCCCACTTGTGCTTTCTTTCATTCTTGCTCTTGCTTGCTCTCTTCCAAATAAATAAATAAAATCTTAAAAAAGAAAAGAGAGAGAGAAGGAAGAAGAAAGAAATAAGAAATAAAGAAATAAAGAAAAGAAAGAAGAAAGAAAGAAAGAAAGAAAGAAAGAAAGAAAGAAAGAAAGAAAGAAAAAGAAAACAAAAAAGCAAACTTGGAGCATCAGAAAGGATGAAATAATACAGTAAGGAAAAATATAATTAACTATATTAGATTAGGTTAAATATATTACAAGGAAATTTCTTTTTTTGAGGTCTCTAAAATATTTTGACAACTAAAGCAAAAATTTTAATAATGATGTGCTTGTACATGTGCGTAGAGGAAATATTTAAGACTATTTTATTATAAAGGGTGGAGCATAAAGGAAAACAAAGGAGACTATGGTTTCTATATTCCCCTCAAACTAAGAAAATGGCATCACTAGACTGATACGTTACGTATGTATAATTCTTAGACCAATCCCTAAAAAAGCTACACAAACAGATGCATTCAAAAACACTGTAAACTGGTGGGAATGTAAACTGGTGCAGCCGCTTTGGAAAACAGTGTGGAGATTCCTTAAAAAATTAAAGATAGAGCTACCCTATGCCCCTGCAATTGCACTACTGGGCATTTACCCCAAAGATACAGATGTAGTGAAAAGAAGGGCCCTATGTACACCAATGTTCATCGCAGCAATGGCCACAATCACCAAACTGTGGAAAGAGCCAAGGTGCCCATCAACAGATGAATGGATAAAGAAGATGTGGTACATATATACAATGGAATACTATGCCTCCATCAGAAAGGATGAATATCCAACTTTTGTAGCAACATGGACTGGAATGGAAGAGATTATGCTGAATGAAATAAGCGAAGCAGAGAAAGTTAAGTATCGCATGGTTTCACTTACTTGCGGTGCATGAGGGGTAACCTGGAGGACAGTGGGAGAAGGAAAGTAAATGGGAAGTAGGGTAATCCAGGGAGAGAAATGAAACAACAGAGACTTTGGACACAGAAACAAACTGAGGGACTTGGAGGGAGGGGGGTGGAGGGATGGGAGAGCCTGGTGGTGGGTACTGGGGGCATCTATTGCGTGGAGCACTGGGTGTGGGGAATGGGGAATGAATCTTGGAACACTGGAAAAAAAATTTAACAAAACCAAAAAAACCCCAAAAAACAAAAAAATCACTTTGGCAAACTTTACAGTAATAAATTGTTTTATGCAAGAAAAAAAAACACTGTAAAAAATCAAAATGGAATTCTAAAAATATTCAAGCAACCCACAGCAAGACAAGAAAGGAAAATAGAAAAATGAAAAAGAAGACAAACTTGTAAAAAATAAAATGACAAATCAAGCTCTAAAATGTCAAAAATTTCCTTAAATATAAATGATCTAGATACAAATTAATAGAAATGGTCAGAGTTAATTTAAAAACACAATCAAACTACATTATGACTCACTTCAAATATAATGACAGTCAGTTTAAAGAATGGAGAAAGAAACATCATACAAACATTAACTAAAAGTAAGTGGTAGTGTTCCCAATCACTGCCGTGTCATGGTCCCTTGCTCACACCAGTGCCACCTGCAGCTCTCAGAGCTCCAGCTGAAGGAGAAGAGGGGTAAATAAGTAGGTCTCAATACCATGGGTCCTGCAAAGTGGACTGCAAATCCACTGGTGATAAAGCATTGAGGAAGCAACCAGACACAAAGGTTGCTGGCAGGAGTATGCCCTCTACTGGAAGGGTGAAGAAACCTATTTGATAGAGGCCTGGTATTGTGGCACTCTGTGAAATTAAATGTTATCGGAAGTCCACTGAACTTCTGATTCAAAAACTTCCTTTCCAGTGGCTGGTGTGAGAAATTGCTCAGGACTTCAAACTAGATCTGTGCTTCCATATTGCAGCTTTTGTGCTTCACAGGAGGCAAGTGAGGCCTATCTTGTGGGCCTTTTTGAAGACACCAATATGTATGTTATCCATACCAACCGTGTAACAATTATACCCCAAAACACCCAGTTAGCATGCCACAGGGTTGGAGAACATGCTTAAGAACCCACTATTATGGGGTGCCTGCGTGGCTCAGTTGGTTAAGCGACTGCCTTCGGCTCAGGTCATGATCCTGGAGACCCAGGATCGAGCCCCACATCGGGCTGCCTGCTCGGCGGGAAGCCTGCTTCTCCCTCTCTCACTCCCCCTACTTGTGTTCCCTCTCTGGCTGTGTTTCTCTCTGTCAAATAAATAAATAAAATCTTAAAAAAAAAACATAAAAACAAAAGAACCCACTATTATGGAAAACATTTCATTCTTAAAAAAAAATTCTCTTCTTGTTATTGGTAGTTCTGAATGTTAGATTTTTTTTCCCATAGAGTCAAAAGGGTACCTAAAGTATATGATTACAAGTGGAAAAATAGAAAACGGATATCAGGTAGTGGCAGTTTTTCTATTTTCATTTGTGTGTAAATTTTTAGTATAAATGTGGGGACATAAAGCCTTAATGCAAGTCGAAGTGTTTCACTGAACACATTTCAGCAGTTCAACTTTATAACAATTATAAGTAAACCTGTTAAATTTTTAAAAAGTAATAATAAATAAATAAGTAGCAGTGGCTATATTAATATCAGATAAAGTACACTTCAGAACAAAAAAAAATAACCAGAAAGAGGGAAATACATTATATAATGATTAACCCACCAAGAAGAGATAGCAATCCTAAATATATATGCACCAAACACCAGGTCTGCAAAAGATGTAAAGTAAAAACTGGTAGAACTGAAAAGATAAATCGACAAATCCACAACTATAGTTGGAGACTTAAACACCCATCTGTCAACAACTGATAGGTTGAATAACAGATCTAAATATAAAAACTGAAGCCATTAGAAGAAGAAAAAAATAAAAGAATATCTTTATGGTCATGAATTAAGCAAAGTTTTTGCAGACAGGACCCAGAAAACTGTAACAGAAAAGATTGATAAAAATGGGCTTCATCAAAATTTAAAACATCTGCTTGTTGTATGGATATGTACATTTTATTTGTTCATTTATCAGTAATGGGCTTTTGAGTTATACCCACTTTGTTGGATATTATGAATAATGCTGCTATGAATATTTGTGTGCACGTTTTATAGAATATGTTTTTATTTCTCTTTGATATACACACTGAGTAGGATTCTGGGCCATATGGTAATTCTTCGTCTAACAATTCGAGGAATTGCCACATTGTTTTCTGAAGTGGCTCTATTATTTAACATTCTTACTGGCAGTGAATGAGGATTTCAATTCCTCCACATCTGGGGCACCTGGGTGGCTCAGTTGGTAAAGCATCTGCCTTTGACTCAGGTCATGATCCCAGGGTCCTGGATCAAGCCTCTCATTGGGCTCCCTGCTTCCCTCTCCTTCTGCTTCCCCTGGATGTGCTCTCTTACTCTCTCTGTCAAATAAGTAAATAAAATCTTTTTATAAGACTTTATTTATTTGAGAGAGAGATTGAGAGAGGTGGGCAGAGGAAGAGGGAGAGAATCTCAAGCAGACTTACCGAGTGCAGAGCTCTATGCTGGGCTCAATCTCATGACCCTGAGATCATGACCTGAGCCAAAATCAAGAGTCAGATGCTTAACCAACTGAGACACCCACGTGCCTCTATTATAGTCTTTTAGATTATAGCCATCCTACTGGATGTGAAGTTCAGGTATTTCCTTTGGACTTGATTTGCAAAATATTCTGATCACCTCTTATATACTTATTAACCACTAGTACATCTCCTTTAGACAAGTATCTATTAAAATTGTTATGCCTGGGGCGCCTGGGTGGCTCAGTTGGTTAAGCGACTGCCTTTGGCTCAGGTAATGATCCCGGAGACCCCGGATCGAGCCCCACATCGGGCTGCCTGCTCGATGGGAAGCCTGCTTCTACCTCTCTCACTCCCCCTGCTTGTGTTCCCTCTCTGGTTGTGTTTCTCTCTGTCAAATAAATAAAATCTTTTTAAAAAAATTAAATTGTTATGCCTATTTTTAAATTAGGCCATTTGTCTTTTATAAATTTTAAGTAATGATTTTTTAAATTCCAGTATAATTGACATACAGTGTTATATTCATTTCAGGTGTACAATATAATGATTCAACAATTCTATGCATTACTCATTGCACATCATATAACTGTACTCTTAATCCACTTCACCTATTTCACCATCCTACCACCCACTCCCCCCTCTGGCAATATAACCTGGTTTGTTCCCTATATTTGAGTCTGTTTGTTTGTTTGTTTGTTTGTTTCCTTCATTCATTTGTTTTGTTTCTTAATTTCCACATAGGAGTGAAATCATATGGTGTTCATCTTTCTCTGTCTGACTTATTTCACTTAACATGCCCTCTAGTTCCATCCATGTTGTTGTAATGGCAAGTTTCACTTTTTTACGGCTGAGTAAAATTTCATAGTATATATATACCACATCTTCTTTATCCTTTCATCTATCATTGGACACTTGGGCTACTTCCATATCTTGGCTATTGTAAATAATGCTGCAATAAACATAGGGATACATATATCTTTTCAAATTAGCATTTTGTGTTTGGGGGGGTAAATAGCTAGTGTTGGATTACCAGATCATACAGAAATTCCATCTTTAATTTTTTAAAGAACTTCGTACTGTTTTCTTCAGTGGCTGTGTCAATTTGTATTCCCATCCACAGTACATGAGGGTTCCAAAAGCTTTAGTAATCAAAACACATGATACTAGAACAAGAACAAAAACAGACACATAGATTAATGGAACAGAATAGAGTCCAGAAATAAATTCATGTTTTATGGTCATTTAATCTATGACAAAGGAAGCAAAGATATACAATGGGGAAAAGATAATCTCTTCAAGAAATGGTATTGGGAAAACAGGACAGCTACATACAAAAGAATGAAACTGGACCACTTTCTTACATCATTCACAAAAATAAACTCAAAATGAATTAAACACTTTAATGTGAAATCTGAAACAATAAAATTCCTAGAAGAAAACACAAGCAGTAATTTCTTTGATGTTAACTACAGAAACATTTTTCTAGATATGTCTCCTGTGGCAAGGGAAACAAAAACAAAATTAAGCTACTGTATTTATTAAAATAAAATTCTTGGGACTACACCAAAATAAAAAGCTTCTGCACAGTGAAGGAAACCACCAACAAAACAAAAAGGCAACCTATTGGATGGGAGGAGATATTTGCAAATGATATATCTGATAAGGAGTTAATATCCAAAATGTATAAAGAACTTATACAGCTAAACACCAAAAAGCAAATGATCTGATTAAAAATGGGCTGACAACTGAAATAGACATTTTTCCGAAGAAGATATCCAGATGGCCAACAAACACATGAAAAGATGCTCAACATCACTAATCATCAGGGAAAAGAAAATTAATACCACAATGAGATATCAGTTTGCTTTTTTCCATTGATAATATTGATATTATTTAGGGGTCTAGCCAATTGTCTCATAGGAGATCTCAAAATCTTTGTCTGATTGCCTCTTCAAAATTAGATTCCAGATTAAACTTTTTTGGGAAGAAATTTTCTATGTAGTATTGTGTGCTCCCTTTGTATCACATCAGAAAGTACCCAATGTCAATTAATTCCCTCATGGTTTTGCTAAGGTTGACCGCATGATTAAAGTGGTGTCCAAAAGATCTCTCCATTGTAATAATACCTTTCTCTTTCATGATTAAGTAATCTTAATTAGGTTTACGGGTAAACCTTTTGGATCACATAAATATCCTATTACCCATCAAACTTTCATACAATAATTCTAAGTATTGCACTGGTAATTATGAGATATGATTACTTAACTCTATCTTTCATTCTTTTTTAAATTCAACTAGCCATGGTATAGTACCTCATTAATTTTTGACATAATGTTCGATGATTCATTAGTTGAATCATATTGCATGTCCTCTTTAATTCCCAACATCATTCATTCTATTTTTCTTTTTCTTTTTTTTTTTTAAGATTTTATTTATTTGACAGAGAGAAACAAAGCTAGAGAGGGAACACAAGCAGGGGGAGTGAGAGAGGGAGAAGCAGGCTTCCCGCCGAGCAGGGAGCCCGATGTGGGACTCGATCCCGGGTCTCCGGGATCATGACCGGAGCCGAAGGCAGTCGCTTAACCAACTGAGCCACCCAGGCGTCCCTATTTTTCTTTTTCATTCAATACTTGTTTATTGAGTGTCTACCATGTGCTAGGCACCATGCTAGGAATTGAAGATAGTTAGGTGACCAAAATAAATACATTTCCTCATTCTCATGGAGGAAAATAGATAGGGAAATACTCTCTTCTCAGCACTTCAAGAAAGAGTTACATAAGCTATCTAAAAAATAAGTCCTACTTCTAGAGATCATCTTTGTTCAGAGTAAAAGGCAATAGACACGTGCCTGGGTTCTTTTGTTGTTTTTGCTCTCTCTCTTTAAAAAACTGATAGTTCATACACCATAGAATTTACTTTTTCAATAAAGTGTATGATTCAGTGATTTTTTTTTTAGTATCTTTGCAAAATTGTGCAGTGTTCACCACTTTCTAGTTCAAGAATTTTCATCACCCCTAAAAGGAACTTTGTACCCATTAGCAGTCATTCCCTATTTCTTGCCTCCTGTAGCCCTTTATCACGCTTAATCTACTTTCTGTCTCTGCAGATTACTCTGGACATTTTATTTAAATGGAATCAGTCTTTTGTGTCAGTCTTATTTCACTTAGTATTGTTGTACCATTTATTAGTACTTCATTCATTTTTATGACTAACAATATTCCATTCTATGGATTTATCATATTTTATTTATCCATTCCTCACTTTATATCAGATTATACGGCTCTTCCTAAGTTTTTAAGTGGCTGCATAGTTTTCCCTGGTGTAAATGTGTCACAGTTTATTCTTTTCAGTCCCTGTGTCTGGATATTTAAGATATTTACAATATTTTCTATTTAAAATAATGTTTATGTGTGATGCTATTACAAACACACACAATAAAATATTTTTGCATGTATTTTTCCTATCCTTTTTTAAAAAAATTATTTATTTGAGACAAAGCACAAGCAGACAGCACAGCAGGCAGAGAGAAAAGCAGGTTCTCTGCCAAGCAGACAGCCCAACGTGGGGTTCAATCCCAGTGCCCAGAGAGCACAAGTGGACACTTAACTGACTGAGCCTATCCAGGCACCCCTGTTTTTCCTATCTTGAAAGTGTATTTCCAGGTTAAGTTCCTAGAATTAAAATTAGAAGCTTAAAACATGAAAGCATGTGTAGCTTTGTTATGTGTTGCCAAATTCATTTCATAGAGGTTGTACCATTATTTTATTCCTGCCAGCAATGAATAGAGTGCCTGTTTCCTCAGAGCCTGAACAACCGAGTGCACAGTACCTTTTTTACCAAAAATTTTTTTTACCCAACTTAATCAGTGAGAATTATATTTTTGCTTTGCCTTTATCTGATTTTGAGTGAAATTAAACATTTTAAAAATGTTTAAAGTTCATCCTAAAGCATCCAACATCATCTGATCTGTACCAGATGAGAAGAACTATCTAGCTAACCCACAGAACCATATTAAACAATAAATCTTGTTTTAAGCCACTGAATTTTGAGTTGGTTGGTTACACAGTTAACTCAAATAGTCCCATTGGCCAACACAACTCATATGACTGAGCCTAACTACAAGGGGCTGGGAAGTTCAGTCTCCCTCTTATGGAAAGAATAGCTAGTTAACCTAGAAAAGAATATAGATATAGAGAACAGTGAGTAATTAGTCTTATAGTTCAACCTAGCACAGTATTCTTTTTTCCCTGTCTTTATCAAATTTAGCATTTGAAAGTTTTCCTTCTTTTATGATGCTCTGCCAGAATTTAGCTAGCACTGAAATCATTTGCATGTGAGAGGTTGCATAATTCCCTTGTCAAAACATCTGATTTGAGGCTTCTTTGAGAGATTTCTCTTTGATAATTTTCTGTTTCTTCTATAGAAATTGGCCTATTTGAGCTTTCTATCTACATTGGAGTTAATGTGAGTAAATTTTATTTTATAGAAACACTGCATTTTAAGTTATATTTAAATGTGCTTGCATAGAGTTGTGCAAAGTAGTGTCTCATAATTTATTCTGATATTCTCTATATCAGTGTTTATTTCCCATTTGTCATTTCTTGTTTTGTGTATGTGTGCTTTCTCCCACTTTATCAGATAAGCTATTTGATTGACTTCCTCCAAAGAAACAGAAATTTTAATTCCTTTATTAGTTATATCATTTCTTTTTTTTCTTTTAAAGATTTTATTTATTTGACAGACAGAAATACAGCCAGAGAGGGAACACAAGCAGGGGGAGTGAGAGAGGAAGAAGCAGGCTTCCCACCAAGCAGGGAGCCTGATGTGGGGCTCGATCCCAGGTCTCTGGGATCATAACCTGAGCCGAAGGCAGTCGCTTAACCAACTGAGCCACCCAGGTGCCCCAGTTATATCATTTCTTTGTGTTCTACCTCAATCCCATCTGCTTTTATATTTATTACGCCTTTCTTCTGCTTTTATTTGATCTATTTTCCTTTTCTAGTTACCTGAGTTGAAAAATTAATTCAAATTTTTATTGACAAAAGTGTTTAAGGCTATAGGTTTTCCTCTGATCACTACTTTAGTATGTCACTTACTTACATTCTTTTTTTTTAGATTTTATTTATTTATTTATTTATTTATTTATTTATTTATTTATTTATTTATTTGATAGAGGAAAACATAAAGAGGGAACACAAGCAGGGGAAGTGAGAGCGGGAGAAGCAGGCTTCCTGCCCAGCAGAGAGCCCCAAGTGGGACTTGATCTGGGAACTCCAGGATCATGACCTGAGTCAAAGGCAAATGTTTAACCACTGAGCCACCCAGGCACTCCAACACTAGATTCTGATATCTAGACATTATTGTTATTTTTTAGAAATTGTGGAATTTTCATTTGTTTTTCCCTTTTCAGCCAAGAGTCATTTGCTAGAGGGTTTTTTAATTTGTAGTTGGAAAAAACTTTAAAAATTTTTTTTCACTTTTGAGAGCACCTGGGTGGCTCAGTCAGCTAAGTGTCTGACTCCTGATTTCAGCTCAGGTCTTGATCTCAGGGTCATGTATTCAAGTCCCACATAAAGCTTGAACACTGGGTGGGGAGGCTACTTATCTGGTCTTAAAACCAACCAACAAATAAATAAATAAAAATGTTTACTTATAAACTAAAATAAAAAATAAAAGGGGCACCTAACTGGTTCAGTTGGTAGAGCATAATGACTCTTGCAACTCTTAATCTCTGGGTTGTGAGTTCGAACCCCATGCTGGGCATGGAGATTACTTAAAAATAAATAAATTAAAACTTTTATTCTTAATTTCTAGTTTTCTTAGATTGTAATAAGATAATATCGTTTATAATATATCTACTTCATGATATTTGAGGGTTTTTTTTAACTATGCGACTTATATCATAAATGCTTCATGTGCACTGGAAAAGTAGATATATTTCCTATTACCAGAATGTAAAGTTTGATATATGCTAAAGCTATCATATCTGTTACGTTGCTTAGAACTTTTTTACTTTTACATGTTTTGTTAAAGTTAAGGTGTTAGATTTAAAATAACATATTA
>PITA01022638.1:0-29926 GCA_004023965.1 Spilogale gracilis | reverse complement strand
GGGGGGGGGGGGGGGGATTAGAGGTCTGGGGCCGAGGAGTAAGGGTGGGTTTTGCAAGTAGTAGTCAGATTATGAAGAGGATCCTATCCTAAGCCAAGGGCTTCTGATAAGTAATCTAAGGAATGGAGTGCCTTGTGAAAATTTTGAAGCTGGGAGACAGGATCATATTTGGGTTTTACAAGGAACACTGGCTGTGGCCAGGAGGGAGGTTGGAGCAGGCCAGAGCTTGTGTGGTGTAGAGTGGGTTGCACCAAGAGGGAAGATTCCTTGTGTCTGAGGATACTGCAGAGCATTTCCCCAAGTCATGATGATTAGTGCAGGGTTTATTTTTGAGGTATGGCTCCTTAGCATTAGGTTCTCAGAATTAACATCAGGGCAAATGGTAGGGGAACCATTGGGTTTGTCGGAGAGGATTCTGTAAGACTTTTCAATAAATGTCTTAATTTGATCTGTGCTAATCGGCAAGAGAGCTAAAAATTTAATACCTTTGAATGGTGCTAAAACTGTTAGTTACCACAGCTATGAAAGCTGCCCTGTAAAGCCATCCATATGTCCCAAGAGCACCTTGTCAGGACAGCCGACAACTGAGAAGAGCCTCCCCCTCTTAGCCCTGCCAAATTACTGAAAACCTGCTGAAATTTCGTGAGCATCTGTGGAAGTAACCCTCATACCCCTGTGTGAACTTTTCTCTTTTCTCTTTTCTCCTTCTATAATGCATTTTACCTCCCTCAGTTCTCATAGAGTTTTCTGCAGTGATGAAAATATTTTATATTTGCACTGTTCAGTAAGGTGGGCACTAGCCACACTGGTCATTAAACACATGAGATGCAGCTGGTGTAACCTAGGAACTGAATTTTAATCTAATCGGATTTTGATGATTTAAATTTAGGTAGCTACAGGCGGCTGGTGGCTACTACATTAAGTAACTGCATGGCTAGCACAACTCTAGATATTGGGTCTATCCCTGTTAGATATTTTACGACTGTTGTGCATTTATTGAAGGATTTAAGCCTATAACTATCCAAGTTGCTCCAGCAAACTCTTTCTAGCAGACAGAAATCCCTCACTGGTACGGTGCTCTGGGGCTGGCATGAGGTCATACAACTGGATGAAACAAGATTTGTAAAGCTCTTCCCATGCTGCTCGATTCACAGTAAATGCTCCATAGAAGGTAGCATTGAATCCTGGCAGGGACCCTCAGGGGAGCCTTATCTCCATTTTCTAGATAGGGAAACTGAAACACAGAATTTTAAATCAAGCTCCTGTGATGGTTTTGCAGCCAGTGAGTAGCAGGACAGAGATTCTGAATGTGCTTACTTAAAGCTCTGGGTCAGAAACAAACTTATTTTCCAGACTTCCGTGAGTGTTTTCCTTCTACTCTGCGAATCGAAATCCCCTCTTATCGCTGGCACAAATGCAGCTTCCTTAGCAGCACGTTCTCAAAACTCCCTTCCTCCATAGATAGACTGGTCTGTGAGATGGACGGGCACCTTCTCCAAGTACCCAGCTTGGCAGCTGGGGGAAAAGGCCTTTAAACCCGAAGTGCTCCCCAGAGGTCCTGCTCAGAGTGACTTGTGAGCCAGGAAAACATTCAGAAGGGTGTGTTCTGGGCAAAAAGGACTTGGAAAGAGGAGAGGCTGTCACGGAGCAAATCAGAGAGAGGAATAGGTGTTTTGCTCCCTGGAATGGGAATTCAGCACCCCTGGGATGAGGACAGGAGGCAGCTTTGTAACTCCTGAGAGGCATTTGCTTCTGCAAGCTTTGGCAATCTAGAAGGACTGGAGAATCAACTCGGGCTGCAGTCATTCGCTTGGAGAGAATGTAGAAAGGAGTATTTGTGTCTGCAGTTCAGATCTAGCCTTTTGATAAAAGTCACAGAATTACAATAAGAGCACAGTTATATAACCCAGTAAGTGGATTCGATAGGAGTCTAGATGTATCCTCCTAAATGAGTTATAGAACTTTTGGGCGCAGCTTTCTGAGGATCCTAGAACGCTCAAGCCAAATTCAGGGGGATGGGAGACTGAGAAACCAGTTAATTTCATCCTCTCCATCAGAGGGTTGGAGGAGGAAGTGCTGGGAGTAAATAAATGTAGCTAGTTGAGGGGGGGGGTCGGGGGGGGAATTTGTAGCCCCCGTGGGACTGGTGGAGCGTGATGGCTGCTTAAGGAGTATTTAAATAGGATTTGGATGAGTTATATGAAAATTAGCTCCCCTGCCTTTCGGTGCTCTTTTCCTCCCTCCCCCTGAATTTATTTAATCTCATTGACGGAGTTTCTCTGTCTTTCTCTGGCTGGCTGTCCCCGTCGCTTCTGTTTAGTCCTGCTGACTTTGTCACAGCATCCTGGGAATGCGCTGTGCTTGATTCTGACGCTCTGAGATTCTTGGGCTGATTAGTCAATAGATAAAATTAATGAGTGTGTCTAAAGGAAGGCACTTAGTAACCTGTCAAGTGCTGCACCAGCAGAAGCAGGTGGAGTTGGGAGGCAGTGGGGTCGCCATGAGACCTACAGCCCCCGCTTTCTTTGGCTGCCGTGTTCTTTTCTTTGTTGAGTCTGTAGACTGTGAAAGCACGGAGAGATGGAGGAGCCGCTGGGCGTCACAGCCTTCTACCCTCTCATTCACATCAGTGACGAAACCAAGGCACACGCTCCAGCTCAAGCAGAAGGGGAGTAGCCGGGCCAGCTCCGGCAGCCAGGTCTCACTCCTCTCTCCTGTCCCTGCTCGGCCCACACAGGTGGCAGACCTGTAGCAGCCATCGCCTGGCGTGATGCTCTTTGTTACCAAGTTGTCTTTTGGTACAGAACAGTGTGTGCTGGTGTTGAGGTCATTAGGGCCGGCTCCTTCTGCCTTGTCCTGGTGGGAGGGACAGAGCAGCGAACAAAACCAATGAAAATCCCTGTTCTGCTGGAGTTTGTGTTCCCACCCCACCCCCGCCCCAAGGAACACATGCAAATAAGTAGTAGTGTAGGTGGTGGCACCTGCCTGGGTGGGAACTAAAGCCTTGGGGGGGGGCGTCGCTATGGTAACTGGGAGGCGCAGGTGGGAGGGGCCTCACCCATGGGTCCTCAGGTGTTTGAGCTGATGACTTAGGCCGGTGGTCTAACTGAAAAGCCAGTTTCAGAGTCATAATTTGGTGGAATTTAGGACAAGATGCAAAACAACAACAACTGAGCATCTATGCTACAGAAAGTTGCTGAATTCCCACTAAAATGTTGACAGTGCCAAGCCCTAACTCATGGGATTATTACAGTTTTTCTGTTCTCTGTATTTTTATTTTCTACATCAAATGTGTATTACTCTTATAAAAATGGAGAAGGTTCGTTGATTTCTGTGGGCGAGGGGATTTTGACACAGGGCGGTGACAACAAGCCAAAATGGGTGTGTAGAAAAGAGCGAAATTGGACAAGAGTAACCACTTGGGGACGTGGCGTTTAGCCCTGACTCAGCATCCTCTTGGCAAGTTTAATTAAGAATGTGGGAGAAGGGAAGTAAAACCAGCCATGATGCTTGACTCGTAAAGCCAGCAACGCCCTGGACCCTCTCCTGCATTTGTGTTCTCCAGCACAAGCCCCACAGAGCCTTGCTGCTGGTCCTCCCCCAGCTCAATTTAAGATGGCAGGGTCCTTGGGCCCGTTAAGAGTGGCCCCCTCCAGAAGATGCAGGAAGTCTGAAGAGATGTTGGGAAGGAGGAATTGATCATCCTTTACCATTTGTTTTCCAGAAACATTGTTTTCCAAGTATGATTCATAGGAAGATTTATTAAGTCCTGTTCCTGCATTTAAATCATGATGACATTGGTTGTAGCCAAAAAAAAAAATAAAGTCTCTTAAACAGTCATTAAGTGGAAACTCCCCAAGGTTAGAGACCATGCCTCATTATTCTCTGTATCCCCGCATAGCACTTAGCTCCATAAATACTTACTGATTTTATTAGAAAAGGTTGTTTGATAAGGTGAGAGGAACAGTGGAAATACAGGTAATTTTTTCTTAAGCCAGGGATATCTGACTCTCCCCAAGTTGTCCATTATGTCGGTTCTTTTCCCGTATTTGGTGAGCAGCACTTGGGAACGTGCCACATTTACAGCCCAGAGACACATGTACTTGTTTTGATGGACCCAGACCGTGGCTTCCCTTCCACTGCCTCCTCACACATGCTCAAGGATTACCAGGAAATCTATACTCGCAGCCCACTGGGTTGTAGGTCTCACTGTGCCAGACTACCGTGGTGGATGCACCGCCCGGCCCAGATGCACGCTGAAACTCTCCCAGCGTGTCACCCTCTCCAGATCGCCAGCCCGTTGGTGTGCCCTCCCTGCTTGTGAAGAGGAATTTAAAAGCCAGTGGCCCACTGTCCCGCCTCCATCAGTTTAACAGAGTGGAGATAATTTAATTGTTTTTTAACGAGGCCGGAGCTTCAGTTCCTCGTGCTTATAATTAAGAGTGTCAGCAGTCACTAGAAGTATCCAGATCCTGGTCTGGTCCCCTTCCTCAGCTGCCATGCTTACCGCCCCACCCACTCTCACCTGTCCCCCTCTGGCTTGGAGCCCCGAGCTTCTATCCCCTGATTTCTAGCCTGTCTCTTCACTGCCTTCTCCTCCTCGTCTCCATTCTTGCCTCTGCTGACTACGCCCTACTGCGTGCTCAGTCCTCTGGATGTAGGCACTCAATGGCCGGCTTTGCATGCCCTTCCATCCCCCCTAAGCCTGTATATCCCCAAGCTTTGTTGGATTTCCGGCTGTGCAGGAAAGCCTTCTCACCAACGGAATGGAATCTTGGATCTCCAGGGTGGCTGTCCAAGTTCAAATGCTTTTCCGAGGAGGAGGAGAGGACCCCTGAATGTGATCTTCCACCGGGGCCTTTCTCCCCGCTCCCACTGCTGCCATGTCTCTGGCCCTTGGGAAGATACCAGTTCACCTTTAATGCCTTAGCTCAAGTGTGAGCCAGACCTCATGCAGACCGGCCAAGACTTCCAAAAAGACTTCTAATTACAGTTAGAAAGTCGAGGGGAAACGAAATTCACAAATGGAACACAAGAGTCTTGACCTCAGAAGATAAACAGTAGAGTTTCTGGTGTTGCCGTGGTTGGTTCATTGCAAGGCCTTGTCATCCCCGTCCCGTCTCACATACAGTCTGCCCTGCTGATTTCCCTGCACACGTGGAGAGGGCCCCGTACCTGTCCCTGCTGTCTGGGGGCTGCACCAGCGCTTAGCCTCTCAGCGTTGTCCCTGCAGAGAGCGATGGAGCCAGCTTTCCGTCTCGCTTCCCTGCCCCCAAATAGGGACAGGGATCTTTCAGCTCTGGTTTGTCTCCTACTGGAAGAAGTTTTCTGTAGGGGAAGTGACCCATTGATTAACATCTCCCTATTGGGTGAGACCCTTCTTGAACATGTAGAAAGTGGCCTAACAGACCGGAAAATTCTGAATCCCTTGAGGGAGTCTGAATTCTTGACCTTCTCTGTGACCCCCATGTCACTCAAAGTTGTTTTGTCCTAAATGAGCCTGGTGCCCGACTTTGCTGAGACAACCGGTGTGGTTTCTGTAGGACCTATGTCTACTTGAACTTCCAGCTTCTGCTTGGGTTGCTGGTTGCTCCAAGCGACAGATTTGGCCACCGTGAAGAAAATTCCTCTGACCATCCAGGAGATAAATTAGCGATAAAGCTGGAGTGAATGGTGGCGTTTTTCTCCCGTGTCATTTTACCAATAACTATCTGCCAAGTAAGGAGACGAGAAGAACTGCAAGCAAAAAATCGGGAGGGCAGATGAGGAGAAGAGACAAAACACCATTTAAAAAAATAAAGAAACTGCTCTAGGGAAAATGTATATCACAGATGAGAAATAATAGACTAGTATTTCAATATGTAAAATGCTGCTGATAAATCAATAAGAAAAAAATAAAGACTGGGCAAAAAAAAAAAAAAATCCATGGATGTTCTTTGCTGAAGAAGAAAACACAGGGGCTCCCGTGTGGTTCAGTTGGTTAAGCGACTGCCTTCGGCTCAGGTCATGATCCCGGAGACCCAGGATCAAGTCCCACATCAGGCTCTCTGCTCAGCAGGAAGCTCGCTTGTGTTCCCTCTCTAGCTGTGTTTCTCTCTGTCAAATAAATAAAATATTTAAAAAAAAAGAAGAAGAAGAAGAAAACACAGAGGCCAGTTCACATAGGAAAAAAAAATCTTCACAAGCAATCAAAAAATGGACAATGAAACAGGAATTCAACACTAGCATATATATATATATATATATATATATAATCAGTGATGCTAAAGATGAAAACGTAGACACTTCTTACTGGAGGTCTTAGGAATAACAAAAGCATTTTTGCAGCACAATTTGACAAAATGTATCTAATTTTTAAAATGTGCATGCATGTGCCATTGTAGTTTCATTTCAAAGAAATTATTGGAGATAAGGACCAGGAGGTTTTATCATTATTTATGATAAGAAAATGTCCAGGGTGCATGGATGGCTCAGTCAGTGAAGCATCTGCCTTCTGTTCACCTCATGATCTCAGGGTCTTGGGATCAAGTCCTGCGTTGGACTTCCTGCTCAGTGGGGAATCTGCTTCTTCCTCTTCCTCTGCTCTTCCCTCTTGCTCCCATTCTCTTTCTCTTTTTTTTTTTTCAAGATTTTATTTATTTATTTGACAGAGAGAAACACAGCCAGAGAGGGAACACAAGCAGGGGGAGAGAGAGAGGGAGAAGCAGGGGATCCTGGGTCTCCAGGATCATGACCTGAGCCGAAGGCAGTCGCTTAACCAACTGAGCCACCCAGGCGCCCCTCTTTCTCTTTCAAATAAATAAATAAAATCTTCCTTTAAGAAAATGTCAAAAACAAAACCCAGAACTTGTTAAATTTTCTGTGTCCATACCCAGGATCCTCAGGGAACTAGTAAGTAAAATGTAGAACATCGACATGAATGGATATTGCTGGCATTTGATAGATCAGCTATAAAGGTAGGTTACATGGTAACTCTACCATTACCCTGTTTTTGTGAACATATGTATCTGTATCTCAACGTGGAAGAAAAGTCTAAGGTTGCATTTTAAAATCACCTCTGTGTGATCAGATTGCAGGTAATTTTTATTTCCTTGTTTGTGTGCCCTTTTCTGTTTTGCGCATTTCGTGCAAGAACACTCTTTGGGTCTTGTCCTCAGAAATCAGGATGAGAAGCATATAACTTACTGGAGACGTGGGGTTTGCTTTAGTGAGATTCCATTTACACGTAGTCTTTAGAGGATGTATCTGTTGCTTAATGCAAGGCCTGGCTCTCCAAACCAGGAATAGGCTTCCTTCTGGAAAATACTCCCAGGGAGGACAGGAAGCATTATAGAATCTCCTGTGCGGCAGCAGAGGGCTCATCTCTCCTCCCTGGGCAGAGAACCAGAAAAACCAGCCGGAGATTTATACCCACTTGACTTCTTGTTCTTATCCTTTTTGATTAAAAAATATATCAAGACATGAGACGGATGGAAAAACCCATAAAAATAGTTTTACTGCATCATAAAAGGCTTACATTTCTGACATTAGGATCACGAAGGGATTAGTTGATACTGTGACTTTGCTTTCCTACCAGAGCACACACTCGCTGACACAGCCCTGCTCTGCCAAGTGTGAGACCGCGGAGGGTGCCTTTTCCTCGTCCCCCTGCGGCTGTCACCCCACTGGGATCACCTGAGGCACTGTGTGGGTTAGGTCTTTGTAGCTCCTGGACAGGGAGCAGGGTGTTGTACTCCCTGAACTTTGCACATTTCTTGACCCATAGGAGACATTCATTTTCACTGCCATCCCTCGCCTTTCATTTTGTTGAACTGCGTGAATATTAAACTGTCCTAATAACTTGGGGGCATAAACAGATCAGGAAATAATACAAGAGCAATTTGATTTGTCAGTGAGCAGGAACTGTTTATAGCTAATTTTCCAAATGGTAGCTCAGCTTTGTATAGTCAATTACTCATCTGTTCATTCAACAAGTATTTATTTAGGCTCCGTGAGGGCCAGGCACTGTTTTAGTCCCTTCGGATATAGCAGTAGCTGGCAAGGGACAAGGCACTGTTTTTATGGAGTTTGTATTTCAGTAGACATGAAATCAGTTTCTCTCTTTTTTTCCTTCTCCTTCATCTCCATCCCTGCTCCTTCCGTTCGTCTGTCCATCTGTCCACCCATCATTAATTGCAATCAAGTATCTGGTACCATGATAGGTGTTGGAGGATACTAATAAAGAAGACCTTATTCCTTTTCTGAGATAGTGGAGGGCCTAGTAAGGAAAAGAGACAAGATCAGGACTGTCCAGTAAGTGTTATGCTGGGCATAACTCCAGGGTACCAGGGGGAGGCACGTGGGAACAAGCCCCCCACACACACGCCAGCTGCAGAGCACCTCTTTCTTCACTACAGTAATACCTGTCATCATCTAGTTCCTGCTTCTGCAACTCACCTGTTCTGGAAGGAAAGTTGGCCTTAGAAATTAGGCATGAAGGAATCAGGAGATGTCCCCTTACTACCGGGTACACACTAGGGAATGGTAGCGTTCCTTGGAGGAAATAACTGTTGGGGAAAAAAAATTCCCTGCTGCAACTGCATTTTGAACAACCTGTTCCATCCTAGGGGTTAACTGGAAGGCATAAGTCTCAGAAGACTGAAGATTTAGGCCGTAAAGAGTATCCCCTGGGGAAGACAGCCGGCAGGACTTAACCACCTTTAAGTACCAACTCAGTGACACGGACTGTCTTTATTGTTACAGGGATTCCATAAAATGAGAGGGAGAAGAAACAGGCTCTTAATGAGCACCTATTAGATTCCTCCCAGGCATTTTCCAAGATGCTTCCACGTGCTATCTCATTTAATTTTCACAGAAATCCTAGGATAATGTATTATGTTTCCGCAGATGAAGAAATTGTGGTTCGGAGAGGTTAGTTGACGTGGCCAAGGTCACAGGTCTCGACCTGCATGACTGAGTCCCCAAACAGAGCTGTCTGCCCTCTGCATCCTTCTGCAGTTAGGGAAACAGCCTGGAGGAGGGTTTACCTTTTGGCACTTTATTTGAAGTTTCCTTCTGGTAATTATTTCTGCCTCCTTGGCATTGCAGTGCTGTTTCCCAGACTGTTTGTAGAATATAAGAATGTTAACAGGTGTTCCAACCAGAAGAAGCTTCCATGATTAAACGCATTGGGGGAAGTGCTGGGTTCAACGGGTTTAAGTCAATCACGGCCTTTGCGTCCTGTGAAAGCCAGTTTCAGGAGTATCATTCATTTAACCAGCATTGGATGGGCTACTCTGGGAATGGCACCTGGGGTCTGCACTCTTGTCTTTCTCTAGTCGGTGTCCCGTCCTTTCCCTCTCCCCAGGGGCTGCTGAACTTATGATTGCAGCTTAATCTGTGTCTCAGAGCCGGTGTGTGAAATGGGCCTTGAGAAGGCTTCCAGGAAAAAGTCTGAGGGCCCCTGTCTCATGTGGACAAGCAGAGAGGCTGCGTGTTGGGAAAGTGTAGAAAGAGTCTGGGTAAGGTGGAGGGCTCTGGGGCAATCAGAGATCTTTCCCTGGGTGTTTGGACTGTTTTTATTGCAATAAAATAGATCGTGCAAGACCTCAAAAGGCAAATAGTGGTCAGAGGCTTTAATTCTCCATTTGTTTAGTGATTCATTGCAATTCCTAGTGTTACATAGGTCATGGCCACACTGCTTGTGTCCCCCACCGCTTGAAGGGGGACCATTCAGCTGAGCCCTAGGACTGCAGGAATTCACTGACAGTCCTGTGGGGTGTGGTCTGCATCCATAATAGGGGGAGTTGTACATACCTACGAACAAGCTTGTGGGGGTGTCTTCTCAATCCTTTCATGACTTTTCTTGGGCATGAAATTAAGGTCCTATGAGGACAAACAGCTTTCTTTTACGTTATTCAGAACACGGATAGACAAAATTTTCCATTATATTTTGTTGAACCCAAAAGAGCAAGCCTGCATGGTTTCTAAACAAAGGAGGACTTTTGTCAAAGAATCTTTAGACAGCGTAATTATCAAATAGAAACTTGCAACAAAGAGCCCTTTAGAGATTGCAAAATTCCCCTTTCCTTGCAACTGACAAGCAAATGCCTTCTTGGAAGGGACCCATTGGCCTTGCCTTACTCTTGCTTAAGTATCATAATTATAGTCTGTTGATCCCCTCCTGATTCATATAAGAAGGAAGAATCTATACACGCAAGTGTCAAGATCTCTCCCACCCCAGGTGGGGCTTTTCTAAGAATATTCCTTACAGAATCCCCTTGGCAGCTATGGCACTTTGAAAACAAAATCACTATGCATTTCTTAGCTCATCTTTTTCATCTCTTTGAAAACTTTTTCCAGGAAAGTTATTTCTACATAACTGAGAAAAGAAAACTTGTGGCAGGCCCATAAGGCAGCCCCAATAAGAAATTGTTTCTTGGTGTCTTGGGCAGCCCCGAACCTCCCCTTCGCCCTTCATCTCAAATAAGCTAAGCTGAGAAATGGTAGAGGTATTGGGCAGCCATAACAAAAAAACCATAAATGGGGTGGTCCTAGCCTCTTCTAAGGCTATTATAAGGGACTAATTCCATCAGACTGGGGCCCATGCTTGTGGTCTCATCTAACCGTAATTCTCTCCCAAGGGCCCCACCTCAAAATGCCATCACATTAGGAGTTAGGACTTTGACGTGAGAATTCGGGGAGGATGCGAAGACTCAGTCCTCAGCAGCAGCTAGTATATCACAGTGCATTTCCAAGTCATGTCACCAAAGGTTGCTGTCAGAGTTAATGAAGAAAATCCCATGTTACCATGTCCTGACATCACTGTTTGAGTCTCTGAGTCTGCCCTCCTTGCTCAAGACCTTACCATGAATTTGGGGCCTGCTTAATTAGTACCTAAATATTTCCTAGGGGTGGAGGTATGGAACAGAATAGGAGTGAAAACTTTACCTTGTTTAAATGGCAACATACTCTAACCGCACCTACCCAAACCATGGGCTCTAGATGGATTAGGGACAGGAGAAATGTGGTTTAAAAGAATGGCTAATATACATCAATTAAAAAAAGGGATAAAAACCATGCAATCATTTCAATAGATGCAGAAAACATATTTGACAAACATTTAAAAAACTCCCAACAAAGTAGGTTTAGAGGGAATATCTGTCAAATATAATAAAGGCCATATACGAAAAATCCACAGCAAACATCATACTCAATGGGGGGAAAATTGAGAGCTTGTCTCCAAGATCAGGAACAAGACAATGTTCAGCGTAGTACTGGAAGTCCTAGCCACAGTGGTCAGAAAAGACAAGGGAATAAAAGGTATCCAGATCAGGAAGAAAGAAGTGAAACTGGTTCACTATTTGCAGATGATAAGATACGGTATGTACAAAACCCTGAAGACTCCACCAACCAAAAAAACTACCAGAGCTAATAAATGAATTTAGTGAGGTCACAGGATACAAAATCAATGTACAGAAATCGTTGCATTTCTATACACCAATAATGAAGTAATGGAAAGAGAAATTAAGAAAGCAATCCCACTTAACGATCACACTAAAAATAATAAAATATCTAGGAATAAACTTAACCAAGAAGATGAAGGACCAGTACTCTGGAAACAATAAAACATTAATGAAAAATTGAAGACGATGCAAGGAAATGGAAAGACAGTCCATGCTCATAGATTAGAAGAACAAATATTGTTCAAATGTCCATACTACCCAGAACAAGCTATACACTTAATGTAATCCCTCTCAAATACCAACAGCATTTTTCTCGGAGCTGGAATAAACAATCTTTAAATTTGTATGGAACAAAAAAAAGACCCTGAATAGCCAAAACAATGTTGAAAAAGAAAAAAGCTGGAGGCATCGCAGTTGCAGATTTCATGTTACACTGTAGAGCCATAGTGATCAAAACAATATGGTACCGACAAAAAATAGCCATGTAGGTCAACAGAAGAGGATAGAAGGCCCAGAAACAAACCCACAATAATATGGTCTGTTAATCTTCGACAAAAGAGGCAAGAATATGCAATGGGGGAAAGCTAGTCTCTTAAACAAATGTGTTAGGAAAACTGGACCACTTTCTTACACCGTACACTAAAACGCAAAATGGATTAAGTGCCTAAATATGAGCCCGGAAACCATAAAAAATTCTAGAAGAGAACACAGGCGGTAAATTATCTGACATCAGCCATAGCAACATATTTCTAGGTCTGTCTCCTGAGGCAAGGGGGGAAAAAAACAACTATTGGGATGGGGTGCCTGGGTGACTCAGTTAAGGGTCTGACTTTGGCTTAGGTCATGATCTCAGGGTTCTGGGAGGCTCTGTGCTCAGTGGGGAGTCTGCTTATCCCTCTGCCCCTCCCTCTGCTCATGCATGCTCTCTCTCTCTCATAAAATCTTTCTTTAAAAAATACAATGGAATACTATGCCTCCATCAGAAAGGATGAATATCCAACTTTTGTAGCAACATGGACTGGATTGGAAGAGATTATGCTGAGTGAAATAAGCCAAGTAGAAAAAGTCAAGTATCACATGGTTTCACTTACTTGTGGTTCATAAGGGGTAATATAGAGGACAGTAGAAGAAGGAAAGGAAATGGGAAGTTGGGTAAATCAGGGAGCGAGACGAAACATGAGAGACTTTGGACACAGAAACAAACTGAGGGTCTTGGAGGGAGGGGCTGGGAGGAGGGGAGAGCCTGGTGGTGGGTACTGGGGACACCTATTGCGTGGAGCACTGGGTGTGGGGAATGGGGAATGAATCTTGGAACACTGAAAAAATAAAATAAATTTAAAGTAAAAAAAGAAAACAAAACAAAATAAACTGTTGGAACTCTATCAAAATAAAAAGCTTCTGCACAGTGAAGGAAAAATTGACAAAATTATGAAAGAGAACATACTGAATGGGAGAAGATGTTTACAAATGACCTGTCCAATAAAAGGTTGGTATCCAAAGTATATGAAGAACTTACACAGCTCAACATTCAAAAAAATAAAATTTAAATTCCTAAAAAAAAAATCAATTAAAATGGGTAGAGGACATGAACATATATTTCTTCGATGAAGACATAGCAAAGATAATAGATGCATGAAAAGACGCTCAGTATCACTCATCAGGGAAATTCAAATCAAAACTGCCATGAACCTCACACCTGTCAGAATAGCTAAAATTAACACAAGCAACAAGCGTTGGTGAAGATGTGGAGAAAGGGGAACCCTCTTATACTGTTGATGGGAATGTAAACTGATACAGCCACTCTAGAAAACAGTATGGAGGTCCTCATAAAATTAAAAATAGAACTATTGGGATGCCTGGTGGCTCAGTGCATTGGGCATCTGATCGAGCCCCACACTGGGCTCCTTGCTCAGCAGGGAATCTGCTTCTCTCTCTGCTGCCCACCTCTACCCCCTGACTTGTAATCTCATGTTCTCTCTCTCTGTTAAATAAATAAATGAAAATCCTTAAAAAAAAAAGTAGAACTATGTATATTCCAGTAACTGCACTACTGTTTACCCCCAAAATACAAAAATGCTAATTCTAAAGGATATGCACACGCTTCTGTTAATTGCAGTATTATTCACAATAGTCAAATTATGGAAGTAGCCCGAGTGGCCATGGATAGATGAGTGGATTAAAAAAAGATATAGATACACGCGCACATGACACATGAACACATGACGGTGCTGAACATTACTCACCATAAAAAAGAATGAAATCTTGCCATTTTCAACAATGTGGATGGAGCTAGGGTGTATGATGCTAAGTGAAGTCAGTCAGTCAAAGAAAGAAATACCATATGATTTCACTCATATGGAATTTAAGAAACAAAAGAAAAAGGAGAGAAACCGAGAACCAGACTCTTCTTAACTACAGAGAACAGGTAGATGGTTATCGGAGGGGAGGCGGGTGGGGGCATGGGTGAAACAGGTGATGGGCATCAAGGGGAGCCCTTGGGATGAGCCCCGGCTGTTATATGGACGTGCTGAATCACTGTATTGTACACTGGAAACTAGTACCACACTGTTAACTATATTGGAATTAAAATTAGGAGCATAATTAAAAATAGCTAATTGTTCAGTATGTTAATTGTATCTAAATCAGGCTATAAAAAGTAATAAATTGAGTATCCACAATGAACCGGGAGCAGGGCTACACATTTGTCTCAATTTGGGTTTGTAACGCTCTCTATGATGTAAACTGTTGTTATCATTACCTAACAGAGGAGGAGGCTGACTCAGAATGATGCCAGTTGGCCTTGACTGATAAGGTCATATAAGTAGGAAGAGATGAAACAGGGAGTCAGGCCCTGGTGGTCCAGCCATAGAAATCACCTTCTGTACTGGATTACACAACGTCTCAGAAAAAACTTCCAAATGCAGTGTTATACCCCACAGCTCCATTCCAATGCATAGACTCTGCCTTTCCCTGGTCCCAGCTCTTATGGTTCCTGAAGGTTCCTGAAGGTGGAGGTGGGTAGGAAGGTACAGTCTGGCAGAAGGGTCATAGATCTCAGTAAGTTCTGCTCTTCCTTTCAGAAACAGATGCTCCTGGCTTCTCACTTCTGTGCATCTGTCTTCTTTCGCTACCAGTTTTCCCTTGAACAAAAAAAATTGCTTCCAGATTACAGATGAGCACCCATGTTTGGGGTACAGGAACTTGAGCGTCTTGCTAGCAGTTTTCTCAGGGGACACCAGCTAACCCACTCTCTCTCTGCACTCCTTGTTTTCCTGGAAGCTTTTTTCCTCTTGTGACCACAACTTAACAGAGAACTGTTTTCCAGTTACTGCTTATTATCTCAAAGCAGATGTTCAAGGTGAGGCTCGAGATCACTTATCAAAAATAGGGAAGGCATTTCTGTCTCAGAGGCATAGAGTAAGGTCTCAAACTCACGTGCATGCAAGCAGAAGGCAGGTGTAATGTCAGGATACAATGCTTTCCCAAGTATAAGTCGATAGGCTTTATATCATGGGGATTGTAATGAGATGTGTCACCTGCCAGGTTATGTTGTTTAAAAGGCAACTCAAACACGATGGCCAGCCATACGTGCCTGGGACTCTTTGGGTACAAATGATGAGTCAGATTTAATGGCCTTGAAGTTCCCTTGACGTTCCCTTAAAAATCTGTGATCCTGTGGTTTTATGATTCCTTTGTACAAGGCGGGCCAGCTTACTTTCCCCTCCAAAGAAGTATTGGAGAGCTGCTTTGCAGCCAACTGTGACAATATGAGAAGTCTTCAAATTGTGGGGTGGTGGGAAGGTGAGCCTGTTGATCAGCCACATGTTTCTAGAAAGGAGCAAGCATGAATATGGAGGAGAATTAATTTTTCTAATTCTGAGAAAACGGTCTGTCTTTTTTCTCCTTTTCCCGTTCATTTGGCAATATTTTCCCAGGACTTTCCATGTGCTGGGCATTCTGCATTGTGGGGCGGGGTAGTATAGAGAATAGGTAACATGATTTTGAGAGGACTGTGCATTGTAATATGTTCAATTGGCGCGTCCAACTCATCCCGGTTTAGCTGGGACTTTTCCCAGTTAACATTAAGAGTTCCACATTCAAACCTGGGTGACTCGGTCATTAAGCATCTTCCTTCGGCTCAGGTCATGATCCTAGAGTCCTGGGATCGAGCTTCCCTGCTTGGCGGGCAGCCTGCTTCTCCCTCTCTCACTCCTCCTGCTGTGTTCCCTCTCTGGAAGACGTGATGCGCCGGCATTGACAGACGTCCCGTGCAGGTGACAGCCACAAATGCAGGGGGATACAGGTGTGCTGTAGTGGTGACACAGATACTCCAGGTGACACTGCTGTTGGTATCATTGTTACAAAGTGATGAACTCTGGGTAAAATTCCAGACAAAACAGAGCCTTCTGTCTATTTATGCAATCATTGCACCACTGGAAAATTCATCATTTATCAATGTGTGCAGAAGAATTTGGAGTTTACATGTAAAATATAAATTTGATTCTATAGACAGATGACTATTGACATTTTTTCCACTTAGATGGATATCTGGTGAGATATTTGAAAGTCATGAGAGGCGAGGGACTGTTCCTTGTGGTATGGACTTGTCCTGCACACTTCAATTATCTATCCTCCCTTGACCTCACTTTGTGAATTTAGCCAATGGCTCCTCTGCTCTTAGCAACAACAAAAACCTCGTGCACAGACTTCCAGACTACTCACTAGGAGGCAGTACTTCCCTCATTAAAAATCAGTGTACTAGCTATTTAAGACATAAGTAAGAAGAGAGACGGTATGGTTGGGTCCTTCTGCTATCCTTATTCTCTTATTTTCTCTCCAGCAGCTGCAAACTGTAGAGATTTTCTGTGTCTACAGCATCCTACAAAGTACCTGGGAGAGTCTGCAGATAAGTCCCATCTTCATACCCACCAGCTTAAAGTACACCTGGACATCCCAAACCAGCCAGAAGGATCAGCTCCCAGCTGACCCGAATGGCACTGGGTCCGGGACGTCTGCTCAGTTCCAGCTGTCACTGCCTTGCTTGGGTGGTCTTCTCATTAATTCTCCTGGCTCTGGGCTGAGATTTCACTTACCTTTTATTGATCATAAAATCAGCCCCGTGTTTTCCCTCTTTGTGTCCTCTGGACAGGTAGTGGGAGAGAGGGAAGAGCTAACACTCACACCTCCCTGAGTTGAAGAGTTTCCCAGGCAATCTTGTGTTTGGTCTTGACCAGACTCAGCATGGTGCATGTTGGTATTCTTTTGTGTGATGCACAGTGGTGGGAAGTGAGCTGTAAGCGATTGGAGAAAGAAAAGACCAGGGAGAGATTATTAAGCCTGTTGAGAACTTGAGTAGATGCTTTGTACGTAGAAGCAACAGTTATAATAATATTTATAACAATGATTATTGTAACAGAAATAGTAATGTTTTTATGCTTTTGGGGGTGGTTTGGGGACTTCCCAGGAGCCAAGTGAGGTTGGGCTCTGCCACTTCCCAGCTCTGTGCCCTTGGTCAGGTAGCTTCAGCTCTTAGTTTCCTCATCTGAACACTTGGGATTGAGGCATGTACCTCAGCTCCTGGGGAGAATAAAACAGATAATATTTTCAGGACACCTGTTACCAGGAAATAGCAAATGTTGTGGCTTTGTGTCTTCTTTTTCCAAAGGAATTACTGATGGGAATTTTATAATTCATTGGCTTCAGGCCCCCAGACATGTTGCCTGGAAATGACAACCATGCCAGAAAGATTGGGAGTGTGGGTTGTGATGCGCTGAATTTGAGTGTCAGCCATGTTGAAACGTTGGATGTGGAGTTGGTGATCTGGGACCAAAACTTGGATGAGGTTTGGTAGGCATGTGTAGTGCCAGAGACATTGATGTGAAGAGGCTCCAGCAAAACAAAACAAAACAAGACAAAAACAAAAAACAAACTTCCTGCTGAGGAGGCAACAAGATCACAGTGGAGCCAGGGCTCCTCGTACCCCATGCCCTCATCAGCATTGTCGCAGGGCAGGGACTGCACTCTTTAATTCTGTTCATCGGGATCCTTCCCAGGTGTCACCGCTGCATGCTAAGCTCCTTTCACTTCCTCATCTTCTGCCACAGCTAGCAAGATTGAATTACATGTGACAGTCACCCCTCATAGCCTCATAGGCACAGGAGGGAAGCTGGGGGCAGGCCCTTCATTTGCATCCATGATGGACTGAGCTATGCAGATTTCCAGAGGCAGATGGCATAGAAGAGTTGGGGTTACTGGTAGCGTGGACCTCAACCAAAGTGATTCCAGATGTTGGAATCCATGCCACCCTCCTCTTCTTTTGCTTTCTGCCCACGTAGCATTAAAATTATCCAGAGAGCAAGCAACGAGTAATGAAGTCTGGGTCAGTCCCGTCTGTCTCACGAAATGCCACTTGGAACCAGAGCCTTTTCATTTGACAATAAAATCAATGAATGAAATATCGCAGGGTTGAAAGCAATGCTGTACAGAATTCATTATGGGCAACGCATTCCCAAGGATGGAAGGGCTTGGCCCTCTGTACTTTACTTTCCCGTAACATCAACACATCTACTAAATGAAACTTGAACCTTCCGTTAATCCTTCACCTATTTGCTTTTAAACTTGAATCCTTTGACCAAAACTCAGAAGGCCTTCTTTTTGGATTCTGCCTCTTTATGAATGAGCTATCCTAAAAAGAAAAAAAAGAAAAAAAAAATATATATATATATATATCAGTTAAGGGAAAATGAGACTCATTAATTAGGAAAATGGTTCACAAGATGAGAGGACTTATTCTCAGAATCACCACATCTCCCATGAGCCCACACCATTTTCTGTAAGTTGTTCTTACATTTTGAGAGTCATCTCAATACTGAGCACACTGAGCTGAGTGTCCCCATCTGTGGAGATTCAGAGACAGTTGTGTGGCGAGTGAGCAAGGAAGAGTGGCCAAGGGAAGGGAGGGTGTCTCCAGTCTTTTCCTTGGAGTCCACCTGCCCCTTAGAGAATGTAAGAGAACATTGAGATACATGATGAACAAATAGGATTGGTGTGGGAGAACCAGTGCCTCAGGGGTGTGTGTGTGGTAGAGGGGGAAGAACAGGAAAATTGGGGGAGCATGAGCGGAAGGCTGATTCTGCTCTTGTCCTTTGCCACAGGAAGTGTCCTTTTCTTGGGAAAGGGGGTAAGTGAGGGAATCAGGAAAGGAGGGAAACATATTTTGGGTTCAGAGGTAAGCTTCATGATTCATCCAAGGGAGATCTTCCTTTTTAATCCAGGCTTCCTATTCCCCCCATCCCCTTCAACAAATATTTATTGAGTGCTTACTGTATTCCTGGTGCTTCTGGCTCAAGACAGAATAACAGGTCCTGGACTTCCCTCGGGAGCTCATGTTCAAGTTTGATTACTTCTGTGTTCTTGGTAGATTAACGCCCATGTTCTCGAATAATGTGTTGTTTATTCCTCCTCTTTTAACTTTATAAAGATGGAAGTATTGTACATGAATACTTCTGCAGCGTACTTCTTTTGCTCATGTGATTAGTGGGTTACATCAACACTGCAGCATGTAAATTGAGCTCATTCATTTTCGCTGCTCTGTATGCATAAGTTGCAATATATCCCTTCTTTTGTCACAGGTCACTTGGGTTTACCATTTTTGGTTATTCCTAACAATATTTGTATGAATATTAATGACATATTTATATATTTCTTAGGGTGCATAGAAGTGGGTCATAGAATATATATACTCAGCTTGATTACTGATTGCCAGTGGTTTTTCACAGTAGTTGTTACAATTTACACTCCCACTCTAGTGATTAACAGTTCCCATGGCTACCCGTCTTCACTGGTAATTACTCCTTGTTTTACTTTTGAAAATCTTTGCCAGTCTAGTGGGTGAAAAATGACATGCCACTGGCATATTAATTTGCATTTTTCTATTACTAAAGAGGTTACACATTGCTAATTATTTATTGGCTGGTTGGATTTTCTATTCTGGAAATATTATTTATATCTTTGCCTGTTTTCCCAGTGAGTTGCTCATCTTTTTTTTATATTGATTTGTAACCACTCTTTATATGTTCTGGATACTAAGCCTTTGAAAATTTTATATGCTACAAAATCATCTCTCAGCCTATTGCATGTCTTTCTAATTTTTTTCTGGTGTCAGTTGATACACTGACATTCTTAATTGTAGTGCAGTTGAATTTTTCAGACTTTTCCTTTATGGTTTGCATGTTTTTGTATGCAGTTTAAGAAAATAACCCATATGCTGGGGTTATAAAAATAACCTCCACATTTTATTCTACTTTTTATGAGTTTTTTTTAAAGAGTTGTTCACATTTAACTTTATTCATATGGGATTGGTTTATATAAAGTATAGATAAATTTTGTCTATTTTTTATAACCATTTGTTCCAATGTAATTTTCAAATCACCTTTTCCTCACTTATGTGTCATCAATCATGTTCCCGCATATGCATGACTGTGTTCCATTCTACTAGTTGTGCATCCCTATGTCAGTACCTTTTATTATTATACCATTATAATAGGTCTTGGTCCCCTCACCTGTTCTTTCCCTTTTAAAAAACTTTTTAAAAATTGAACTGTAACAAAAATACAGTGCACATAAGTATATATACCTTACTGAATTATCACAGTCTTGGCTATTCTTAAATATATGTAAGAATAGACTTCTCAGTTTTCATGCATGTACACACACACTCATACACATTGGGTCTTTGATTGGAATTTTATCGAGCTAATATCCAAAAGTTGGGTTGAAAAGAGTTGTTATCTTTACTAAATGAGTTCTTCTATCTATAAACAAGATTTGTTATTCTTTTGGTTTGTTGTTCTTTAATATCTGCCAATAACATTTTACAGTGTTCCCCATAAAAGTCTTCCACATCTTCTGTTAGTTGTATTTCTGGGTATCTGATAGGTTTTGTTGCCATGGAAATTGATATTTTAGTGTATTTTTAACCTGTTGCTGGTATATGAAAAAGCATATTGACACTATATGTGGAAGTCTCTGAAACTCTTATTGATTCTAATAATTTATTGATAGACTTCAGTTTTTTTATAATTTAAAGACTACCAAGACTACCTCCAATAATGTCTTTTTGGTCTATTGTTAATAAACATATTTCATATTTGACTTTTATAACTTCCATTATCTTTTTATTTTCAAACTTTTTTATTTTTTAAATGACATATGGCTAGATTTTTTTTAAAAAATTTTATATAAAAATCCTTCACCCAGAAGGTACAGTCTATTTATCCAAACTGCCATTACGCATATGGTTGGTGTTACTTCTGCCATTTCATTTTGTGCTCTCTATTTGTCCCACTTTTCAGGTTTCTTCATTTCTCCTTTCTTATCTTTGGATTGATTGTAAATTTTTATTTCTTAATGTAAATACTTAAAAGTATAAAAGTAACATTTTTCCTCTCCCCCAAATTTGAGAACTTTAGAATGCTTAACCTATTATCACCCCTTCTTGAGTTACATGCCTATTATTTAAAGTATGCTTGTTGATTTTGCTTTTGTTCTAATTTCATTATGTAGCATTATTGATTTTCAATTGGCAAGCTTTAAGAAAATTTATAAATTTGGTTTTTTTTCTTTTCTCACTATTCTTTCCCACATTTCAGATTTTCCTTCTGGGATCATTTTTCCTTCCTCCTGTAATTTATCTTTTCAAATTTTCTTTAGTGAGTGTCTGCTACTAGTAAAATCCATTTTCGATTCTCTGAAAAATGTCTTTATTTTGCCATCTGAAAGGGTGTTTTCACTAGATCTACCTGTCTAGGTGACAGTTATTTTCTCTCGGCACACTGAAGATAGTACTCCACTCTCTTAAGGCTTCCATTGTTTCTGTTGCTAAATCAGCTGTCAGTCACTTCTCATTTCCACATTCTTTACTTGGTTTCCTTTCAAATATGGAAACTTTCAAAACTTTTCAAGTATGCCTGGTCATTTTTGACAGTTTTCTTATTCTTTCATCATTCTTTTTATGGTCAGTGTAGTTATCTATCCATGCAAAACAAATGACAATAAAATTTAATAACTTAAAACAAGTCACTTATTGTGTCTCATGACCTTTGTTAGAAATTCAGGAAGGGCTTAGCTGGTTACTTCTCATTTGGAAAGTCATGCAGTTATAGGCATATGTTAGCTTGGTCTGGTTATTTGACTTTTTCCCTTTTTTTATATACAAAATATTTTATTGTGTTACAGTGTTATTTGGGGGTTATTTTTCAGCTTTATTGAGATAGACTTGACATACAGCATTATGTAAGTTTAAGGTGTACAACATGTTGATTTGATTTGTTGCATTATACATTCCAAAATGATTACTATCGTGTCCCATTCTCACCATTTCTTTTTTGAGATGACATTAGCCACTTTGAAATATGTAATACAGTATTATTAATTGTAATCACCCTGCTGTGTATTGGATCCCTAGCACTGATTCATCTTATTCCTGGAAGTTTATGGCCTTTGACCAACATTTGTCCATTTCCTCGCTCTGCCACCCCCAGCCCCAAGTAACCACCATTATACTTTCTTTCAGGTTCCCCATATGAGTGATAGTATACAGTCGTTGTCTTTCTGTTTTATTTCATTTAGCATATATATTTAGTCCTCAAGGTCCATCCATGTCCTCGAGGTCCATCCATGTTGTTGAAAATGGCAGGATTTCCCTCTTTTTAATGGCCAAATAATATTCCATTCTATATACCACATGTTCTTTATGTATTTATCCACTGATGTATGCTTAGGTTGTTTCCATGTCCTGGCTATTGTGAACAATGCTGCGGTAAATGATACAGCATGAGGGTGTAGATCTCTCCTTGAGACCTCTTATTTCATTTTCATTTCTTTTAGATATATACTCAGGTATACCCCAAGTGGGGTTGCTAGGTTATATGGTAGTTCTATTTTTAATTTTTTATACCATTTTCCATAATAGCTACACCAGTTTACATTCCCACCAACGGTGCACAAGGGTTCCCTTTTCTCTGTATCCTTGCCAATATTGGTTACTTGGCTTTTTGATGACAGCCATTCTGATAGGGGTAAGGGGATACCTCACTGTGGTTTGATAGGCATTCCCCTGATGATTAGTGATGCCATACCTTTTCATGTGCCTGTTGGCTTCTTGTATGTCTTCTTTGGGACAAAATGTCTTTTCAGTTCCTCTATTTTTTAATCAGATTGTTTTTTTGCTCTTGAGTTGTATGAGTTCTTTATATATTTTGGATATTAATCCCTCACCAGATACATGATTTGCAAATATCTTTCCCATTCCATTGGTTGCCTTTTCATTTTGTTGTTTCTTTTGCTGTACAGAACTTTTTAGGTTTGATGTAATCCCACCTATTAATTTTTGCTTTTGTTGCTTGTGTTTTTGGTGTCCTAGCCAAAAAAATCTTTGCCAAGGCCATTGTCAAGGAGCCTTTTTCTCTATAGTATGTTCTAGAAGCTTTATAGTTTCCATTTTTATATATAAGTACTACATCTGTTTTAATTTTTTTTTAAGATTTTATTTATTTATTTGACAGAGAGAAACACAGCTAGAGAGGGAACACAAGCAGACTGAGAGAGGGAGAAGCAGGCTTCCTGCCGAGCAGGGAGCCCGATGTGGAGCTCAATCCCGGGTCTCCGGGATCATGACCTGAGCCAAAAGCAGTCGCTTAACCAACTGAGCCACCCAGGCGCCCCTACGTCTGTTTTAATTTTTGTGAGTGGTATAGGATAGTGATCTGATTTCATTCTTCTGCATGTGGTTATTCAGTCTTGCCAGCACCATTTATGAAAGTGACTGGGTAATTGACTTCCAAGGTATCGTCACATAACTGGCCGGCTGGTATGTGCTGTAGGCCAGGGGCTGTATTCCCCTCTATTTGGTCCTCTCTCAAAGTGAGCAGACAGTGTGAGGTGGGTAGGCACGGAAGTGAATCCTCCAGTAGCCAGGGGATTAGACTCTCCCTTTTTGTGGAAAGAGCATGAAAGTATTGGGGATATGCTTTTAAACCACTACCTGTTTCTTTTTGCTTCTTAATAGATGGGTCTCTCTTATGTTCTTATGTAATGATGTCAATAATCAGTCTCTTGGGGTTGAATTTATTTTGACTTCTGCAGGGTTTGTTTTCTGATAGAATTTGTGACTTTGTGTGTGTATGTGTGTGTGCACGCGCGTGTACATGTGTGCATGCATGCACACATGAGAGAGAACAGTAAGCATTGGAAACTCATCTGTGAGAATTCTTTGATGCCAGGTTTTAAAATACATGCCTGCAGGGAGGATTTGTATTCCCAGTGGTTTCAGGCCAAAAAGAGCTGTGAATTCTGGCCCCCAAATACCTGAGGATAGGTCTGAAGTTAAGAAATCAGTGGAGACCTCTTTGTCATTGTCTTTCACCCAGACATGGAGCTGGGACAGACACGTGTCCCTGCTCTTTCCCTCTGCAAGGCTGACTTCACTCACCAAGGGCATGACTTCTTGTTGTGGTGGGAGGTGCTGGTATGGATCCTCGCTTTGGGCTTTGGTTCAGCCTGCTTTCACGTAGTCCTGTGGTCCTAATCTGTCTCTTTCTCCTGTGTTTGGCTCATTAAAACCAGTGCTTAATGATGCTTACATCAGACGGGTTCCCCAGCTCAGGTACTACCTTCAGCTTGCTTAGCTCTCTGGATTTGTGCTTTCTTTCTAATCAGTTTTCTTTTTTTTTTTTTTTTACTGTATTATTTATTTCTTTATTTATTTGACACAGAAGGAGCACAAGCAGGGGAAGTGGCAGAGGGAGAGAGAAAAGCAGGCTCCCCACTGAGCAGGGAGACCAACACAGGACTTGGTCCTAGGACCCCAGGGATCATGACCTGAGTTGAAGGCAGATGCCTAACTGACTGAGCCACCTAGGTCCCCTATCCTTACATTCTTTTCTACTCTTTTTTATTTCCTTTTACACACACACACACATACACACACACCCCTATATTATTAATTTTTTTAAAGGTTTTATTTATTTGAGAGAAAGAGAGAACATGAGGCAGGGAGAGGTCAGAGGGAGAAGCAGACTCCCTGCCTAGCAGGGAGCCCGATGTGGGACTCCATCCTGGAACTCCAGGATCATGATCTGAGCCAAAGGCAGTTGTTTAACCAACTAAGCCACCCAGGCATCCCTATTACTTTTTTTTTAACAACAGTGTTTTTAGGTGTTTTCTACCAAGATTTTATTTTGTTTTTCAGGATATATTGTCCCCCATACGGTCTCTGGACAGATACTGGTGTCTCTGGGGAGGGGGAGGCTCTTTAAAACTACTCATTCCCTGGCTCAACCCAAACTTAGCAAATTAGACTCTCCTGAGATGGGGGCCATGTGTAGGTACTTTTTGAAAACCTCCCCAGAGGATCATGATGCCTGCTGCTACTAAGAGATAATTATTATAATGAAGACATGGTTCAGAGGCAATGGGAGCTCAGCAGGAGAGCTAAATTTGGCCCATGAGGTCGGGGAAGGCTTTATAGAGGAGGAAATTGCTTTTTATCCCTCTCATCCTCTGACTGCCGTAGTTAGCTTCATTGTGTGTACGACTCCAACATCAGCATCACCCCATGTGTCCGAGGGCGGTGGGGGAATGTCCGGAGGCAGCGTCTTCTCTCCGTGGGTGTAACAAGATCCTATGAGTTGGTCCTTGTGAGATGAGGTTCCCAGCACTGACTAATGCTTGTCCCCACATATGCCCATTGGGTGGGCCCAGAGTCACCAGCATTCCAGCTTACAAACCAAGAACCCACCTGTGTTGTTCTCTGGTCCTCCTGAGGGGATGGAGTGGGCTGTCCGAGTTGACAGGTGTGGCATAAAAGGGAATTTCCCCAAGGAGGATTCTGGACAGGAGACAACCCTCAGAATGTTGGGTCCATTTCTTGCACGACTCCAAGCTGTACCGAACCCTGTGATGTCAGGAGCTTTGTTTGAATTTAGTGTAACCTGTAAAGCAAGCATCCCATAAGCAAGGGATTTCGGTTTTTCTGAGTCTCAGTTTCCATTTCTGTGAAATGGAAGGTAATATCTATCTTCTAAGATTACTAGAAAACTTAAATGAAACAATGTATTTTAAATGCTGTGTGAAGTGTCTCATGAACACTTCTGTTGGTTATTTTTAATGTTGCTCTTATGGCTCCTAAGATCCCTAAGGGATAAATAGGACAAAGATTCTTTCCACATTCTCTTCCTGTTTAGCACATTGGACGCCCCCTTACCTTAGCATTCAAGTCAAGACCAGATTTCTGTGTCCATGCTGACCTCAGTCCACTCTCCCACATTTAGCTCCTAGTAATGATGATAAAAACCACAGCGTGTGTGTTGGACAACTCTAAGTACAGGGCACTGGTGTGGATTCTCTCCATATGTTTTCGTAGTCCTTGTAGTAACCTGCAAGTAGGTTTTTTCAGCCCCATTTGACAAAGAGCAAACTAAAGCTCAGAGAGTGAAGGACTCTGCAAGGACACCCAAAGGGCCAGTGGCTCGGCTGGGACTTGAAACCAGGATTGTAGTGTCTGCGATACGTAAACAGCACCCCCTTCACCATGCACAGCTCTAGATGATTGCTACCCTCCAGGTCTTTCTTCAGCCTGAAATGACCTTTCTCCTTTTAATCTGCCCACTGAAATCTCATTCATCCTTTAAGACCCAGTGCAAATGGCACCTCCCCCATGGGCCTTCCTCTGTCTCTCTTGGTTGCAGAGAATTAGCCTATCGCCATATTTCCACAGGAGTTTACTTGAGTTCCATTTGGGGCACATTTGCTGCTGCCTTGTCTCTCACGCACATAAATGGCTCCTATTTTTATTTGCCACGTGTTCAAAGTCAGCAGTTCTATCTCATTCTTTTTTTTTTTTCCATTTCAGAATAACCATCCATGACATGTCTTAGATGTTCACAAATGTTTATTCAATCAAAGAATAAAAATTCTGTCTGGAAAGGTTGTTCCTAGGTCATGTTCTCTGATATGCTTGTCCTTAAATCTCCTTCAGTGATGCCATACAAGTGACTGTTCACGGAAGACAGAGTTGACACGCTTTGCCCTCATGCCCAGATTTGTTGACAGCCACGAAACTTCCCAGATTGCAAGTTTGCAAGTGACAGCTTCTGCCCGCCTGAGTTGTATGAGCCGCGGAAGTTTATTTCACTGGATCAGATCTCCTGTTGCTTGGCTAGGTCTCTCTCTTCGGCCCCCCTCGGCTGCCTCATTCTCACCTGGCATGTTACGCCCAGTCTACAGAAGGCGAGCAGAGCACATGTTGTGTTCTATTAGCTCGAGCTGCAGCTACCCCGTGTACAAGCTCTTGAGAATGACACCCGAAGAGGAGGCTTGCGCCGAGGTGACTGGGTCAGCGGCAGTCAAAACTTGCCTAAGTGGAATGGAATTGAATCTCTCAGGGGCTAAAAGGTTGTGTTTCTAACAGGCTCTTCTGTTTTTCTGATGCCTTTCATTCACTGACACCTTAACACAGAGTTAATTGAAATGGAAAACATCAAGCACAAAAGCAGAAAGCAAAAAGGACTTTTTAAGATGTTTATGAGTTCTCCACCCTTTGATTAGGCATATTTAGAAGCCACAGGCAAACCAAAAACTTTATGTTTGAGATGTATAAAGACAGTATGTCCCAAATCTTCTTGTCTCGAAGAAAGAATAGCAGTACCTAAGGTGGGGAACTTCGATGATAATAAGGTAGGTCAGAGTCCTTAGATCCTATGTGAGACTTTTCAGTATAGTTGGATTGCTGATTGTGCCTCCGTCTAAAGCAGCGATGAGGTAGTCGACAGCTATAGGATCATAGACTGTCAGAACTCAGAGGGACCTTTGGGATATTTTGTGGGAATACTTCACAAAAGTGGATGTCCAGGTTTCAGAACAATTATACCTGGCCTGCAGTTCTCATGTTGCTTATTTCTAAGACTGTGTATCTGTAGTAATTGCACAGATTTCATAGAGATGGCCAGTAATAAGGGGAGAAAACTGTACAGATGAATCATGGCTATAAGTACAGGTGTTTGAGAGTCAACCCTGTTCTTGAGTTAGGGTCCACTGATTATCCTCACATGGAGTTTTTCTTGTACTGCAACACTCGTAATGTTATTTCCAACTTCAGTTATGTAGAGGTAGTACCAGAGATGTTCTTCAAGCCCAGGAGTATAGAATCCAACCCGATTCTTACTGCCTTTCTGAGTTTAATACCATAGCCAATCTTAGCGACTTACCAGTATCATGAGATCTTTCTCGAATTCAATTTCATTTTCAGAGAGACAGCTCTCTTTTTGCACTGCTAATTAATCAACTTGCATAATATTTACTTAGTATACTTAATTTCAACGATAACTATGTACATAAACAGGTTTTGGAACAGCCATAACACATTCTTGGTTAGCCCAGTGGGCGGAAACAGGAAAGTAGAGACATCCCAAAGAACTCAGTGGACCTAGTTCGGTGTGCCCTATGCACCAGTCCGTGTAACAAACTCCTGTGGAGACCAGGAGGATGGGCAGGAGGCCCTCAATGTACTGTAATCCATTCCCTCCCTTCACAGATCCAGGAAAGAAAGGTGACCTGGTCAAGTCTTAGGAGCATCCTAATGGCAGACCTTCTGTCAACCACATTAATGACATCTGAGAGTTCTCTGTGGATTGCTTTTAGCAGTAGGTCCCTGGTCCGGTCATCCATTTGGGCTGCTCTTACTGAATGTCATACACTACATGGCATGTTTATTTCTCCCAGTTTTGGCAAGTCCAAGATCAAGGCACCAACGTATTTGGTGTCTTGTGAGGGACTGCTCTCTGGTTCATAGCTGGCCATCTCCTTTCTGTGTCTTGATATAGCAGAAGGGGTGAGGAATCTCCCTGAGGTGTCTTTTGAAAGAACTCTAATCCCATTCATGAGGGCTCCACCCTCCTGAACTCATTGCCTCCCCTAAGCCCCACCTTTAAATATCATCCCATTAGGTTGATTCGGTTTCAACTTGAGAATTTGGGGTAGACACAAATATTCACCCAACAGCATCTGGTAAACAAATCTAATTCATGGGTTTATGGGGTGGTTGCTCCTTGGGCAACAGTGGGTAACTGTGTAACTGTTGGAGTATAAAATAGCAATATTTCATGACTGACACTACTCCCTTTAGTGTAGTGGTAACAAACTATAGAGCTCACAGACCTAGTATGTGAAATCTGGACCAGAGTTCTTTTCAGTGTGGCAAGGAGCAGGGAAGTGACCCTGCAATCCTGGGCTTTTCTCCTTGCCATGCCTCATTATTGCTGGACCCTATGTAAGAGCTCTGATTCCTGGAGTCAGATGATTCTTTATGTCCTCTCACTTGCTTAACCCAGTGCATTGATTAAAGGTAGTTCAACAAAGAGAACCTCTGATATATTTTCAAAATGCAGCAGGAAATGGATAAAATGAGTGGTTTTCCCATTTCTCAGGTTTCTAAGAAAACTGAGAGAAACCAGACATAGTAGAAGCTACAGGAAGTGAAATGATGATAGGAACTGGAGGTCAGTATGAGGTTCCTTCTGCCCGAGTTCAGCCAGAACTATTGCAAAAGCTGGCATCCAGAAGAGAGAGAGAGAGAGAGAGAGAGACGCAGAGACAGAATGCGGAAGGGCTGGCCACAGGCTGCTGGTCAGTTGTGCTTCAGATCGTCAATGTGAAAGATCTGGACCCTTGGCAAAATGGGGGAACTCTTTTGTCCTTGACTATACTTGACTCTGCACATCAGTTTTGGCTTTATGAACTCTAACCTCCAGTGCTGGGGTAATTTGGGGTGCTCTCTGGGAGACCCAACTGAACGTATGTCACTCTCTAACTTAGCAAGTCAGCGAAAGGACTACATCTCAAAGTCTTGCCCCCAAGAGAATTCCAGACCTTTCCATGGTGACGACAAAGCCAGCCAGTCCTTGCCCCACCACTAGAAAGTGGAAAATGGGAAGCAGTTTCCAAAAACTCATGTATAACCATGTGAGGGATAAACCATGACAGAAGTTTAAACAAACACAAACGGAATAGGCCCTCTGTGTGCACAAATATTGTTTTATTTATTTTACTCATTTATAGCTTACTGTACCCTACAAAGGGTTTTAGGCAACTTAAAAGATACAATACGGGCGTCTGGGTGGCTCAGTGGATTAAGCCTCTGCTTTCAGCTCAGGGTCCTAGGATCGAGGCCCACATCAGGCTCTTTGCTCAGCAGGGAGCCTGCTTCTTCCTTCTCTTCTCACTCTGCCTGCCTCTCTGCCTACTTGTGATATCTCTCTCTCTCTCTCTCTCTCTCTCTCTCTCTCTCTCTCTTTCTCTCTTTGTCAAATAAATGAACAAAATATTTTTTAAAAAAGATACAATACATTATGGACAAGGTTCATTGTATCCTACACTGTTTCTAAAGTTGAGCTCTGAGCTTCCTGGCAGCCAAAGTAAAATATCTA
>PITA01022637.1:0-29932 GCA_004023965.1 Spilogale gracilis | reverse complement strand
GTGCGATCCCAGGGGGCCCCACAGAGACCCGCCAGTGCTGCCCTGGCGCAGGATTGTGAAATAGCCCGTTCCCATATTTATTCTCAGCCATCATCCCAGGCAGTTTCACTGGGACTCAAACATGACTCTAAGTTTACTGGGGAGAGACACCCCGCAATGGTCAGGACAGCGTGTGCTGAGGGGGATTTCGAGGGGCAGGGCTCCGAGTACTGCAAACCCTGGGTACCTCCTGCCTTTCCCACTGAGTCCTGCGGTCACGCCTGACGAGGGGGGAGGAAATCCTCGAACACCTGGACGGAGGCCACGGTGCATTCAGGGCACACCGGCCACCAACGGGAGGCTCTGCTGCTCCCTCAGCGCCCAGGACGTGCGGCTGGCCACCCAGTGACATTCTAGTTCCTGTGGGAATCCTGCACACTGTGCCCGGGTCCCCTGCCTGCTAGCTCGGGTGTGCCCTCACCTACGGTAAGACGCCTCCCTGCGCTGCCTTCTCCCACCTCCAGCCCAAGGAGAGCTTGGCCTGCCTCCACCCATGCCCAAGACTAGGGCACCCTAACCCACATCGGAGCGCCAGGGAACCGTGGGCACCCGAGGCGGTGCTGACGTTGGCCAGGGGCAGCAGGGAAGAGAGAGGTGCTCTGATGCCCGAGGGGAGACCCCATGGGGGTGACAGGGGGCTGACCCTGGGAAGCTCAGCAAAGACTTGAAGGAACTGCAAAGGCCCCTGCGGACTGTTCTCGAGGCACGAGAACAGAGACACCCCAGATGCCACAGACGGGGCCGGTGCTCCATTTGCACCGTGACCCGCGGCCCGGCTCAGGGGAGGGCAGTGCCCGCACAGAGCCCTCCGTCAGGCTGGCCTGGAGTGCTCTGGCCACAGGCCCCGAGGAGGCCACCGGGATCAGCAAGGGTGTCTGAGGACCATGGAGTACCATTACCAAATGGTAAAGAGCGCCTCTTCCCATTTAGGAGGATTTGTGTCAGGGGGAGAAAGAAAGAAAAAAATGTGTCTTCTGATTCAAGAAAAGTCATTGTGTAATAATGCTTGGGAAAAACTGAGCAGTTTTCCCTGAGGTGCCAGGAAAAGACCCAGTCCAGAGAGTTTCGATTCCTCTTTCTAGAACCTTCCATCCATGTAAGCAACATTTAATGGTAATGAGCTGTGCATGCCTGATCTTGGCGATTGCTGACAGGGATCCAAACCAGCGAGGCTCTCGCGGGGTCACATCCAGCTGTGAGATGCGGGCACCTTAGTCTCACCCAGAGCGGTTCGCCCCGGCAGGGTCCCGGCACACGCCCCTCCACTCATCAGCAAATTCTGGCTCAAAGAAGAAAACTGAGTTTAGTCATGCTAATAATATTCTTGTGGGGAAACGAACCTGTCTGGGAAGATAAACAGAGGAGAGAGCCTGCCTTCTGGGGTGAACACAGCACACGGAGCTGCTGGAAACTTTGGGGTTGGCAGCGTCCCAGGGAGTTGCCCACGGGCAGAGGCGGGAGGGAGGGGACAGGGTGTGCCGCTCACGGGATGCCTTGGCCACAGCCCACTTTCTTGGGAAAAAGCCGCGTTGGGCCCCGTCATGCAACGCTTACAAAATGGCTTGGAGGTGATTGGTGACGGGCACGTACAATCCGGCCTGGCGGTCCGCAGACTCCCCACCGTCCACCGTCGGCGAGGTCTCTGCCAAAGGTCACCTCAAACAGCAAACAAAGAGCTCTTCACTGAAACCGTGAGGCTTTTAAGGAAAACCCAGGAGGACGCTATCCCAGAAACAGCCCAAGGAGAAGTGATGAAACAGCAACATGTTTGCCTTGAGGAGAACAGTGTGTTTCTCTAAAACACGAGTCTTACTAACCCGTAAGGAGAAGTCACACTACCCAAGAAAGGTAGGCAGACTTGGCAAAGGTGGCGGCAGGGCGGACCCCCTGGGGGGGGTGGATGTCTCCCCCCGCCCCCCCCACACCACCTGGACAGGCCTGGGGGTGCGGGAGGACGGCGCTGGGGGCAGGCCCCAGGGAGTACGGGGGCCCCCCTGAAAGGGCACTGCCAGGTGGACCCAGATGGGGAGTGAGATGTCACATGACTCTGAAGGCTCCCTGACACCCCGGGGTCTGCACGCTTGTCTGGGTCCGGAGACAGCTGGAGTCACACGGTCACTGCCGGCTTGGGGCAGGGGGTCCTGGGCATGTCCTGGGGAGGCCATGACAAAGGACCATGAACTAGGGGTTCAAAACAACAGACGTTTGTTTTCTCACAGTGGAGACGAGGAGCTCCAAATCAAGGTGTGGGCAGAGCCACGCGCCCTCCAATGCTTACGAGAGGCTCCTTCCCTGTCTCTTCCAGCTTCTGGTGGCCCCCAGTCTCTGTCCCTGTCGTCCCGCGATGTTCTCCCCACGTGTCTCTGTCCAGATTTTCCTCTTCCTCTAAGGACACTAGTCACGTTGGTGTCCCCACCCTACTCCAATAGGATCTTGTCCTAAGTAACTAGGTCTGCAAAGACCCTCTCTCCAAATGAGGCCATCTTCGCAGGACATGGGCAGGTGTGTCTCTTAGAGGCCGCCGCCGCTTACCCCACACACTCAGTATGCAGGGAGAGGGGAGGGAGGGCTGGGGCCCGCGCACTGGTGATGAAGGGTCTCACCTAATAGGCTTTGTGTTTGGGCACACGGAGAGGGAGCATGCTGGGCACAGAGCAGCTGCTTTCTGGCCCTTCTTCCTTCCTCAGCTTTTCTCTGCTGCGTTTACAAGTATGGTGCGCGCATATAATAAGAAAAGCTGTCATTCTTGCCTTCAGTTAGAACTACAAACAAATTCAGAAAACTCAAGCAAAGGGGTGCCTGGGGACTCAGTCGGTAGAGCGTGCCACTCTTGGTCTCAGCTCAGATCTTGATCTCAGGGCCGTGGGTTCAAGCCTGGCGTTTCCAGTTTCCATGCCCAGCACAGCCTACTTTAAAAAAAGGAAAGGGGGAGGGGCGCCTGGGGGGGCTCAGTCGGTTGAGCGACTAACTCCTGATTTCTGCTCAGGTCCTGGTCCTAGGGTTGTAAGACTGAACCCGGAGTGTGGCTCTGAGCTCAGTGGGGAGCCTGCTTCTCCCTTTCTCTCTCTCTCTCTCTCTCTCTCTCCTGCCCCTCCCCCTGCTCCTGCGTGTTCTCTCTCTTTCACAAATAAATAAAATCCTTAAAAAAAAAAGAAAAGAAAGAAAAGAAACTATTGAATTAAGCTCTGTGTTTTAGGAATAAACAGAGGGCCAAAAACAATGGAAACTAGAGTGATTCCCCAGGGGCTTGGGAAGGGGAGAGGGCTGGGGGCGTGTCAGGGTCCGGGTCAGGGCCTGGCTGAGTCTCCTGGCTGTTGACCTGGCCTGCAGGGGGGGGGCGGCGGGTAAGAAAGGCGCCTGAGGACCACAGCAAGCCGAGGGTGCCGTTACGTTCAACAGACCCATACGTGGATGGTCGACCGCCCTGTAGGCGTATAGCAGTTGCCTCTAACTTATGAAATTTGGGACACAGCTACTAGAAGCTTCCTAAGATGCCAGGCACCGATACAGCCCATCAGTCAAAACCCTGGGTTGTGGGGACTCACGGTCTGTGACCTTGGGAGAAGGGCACATGCCCACACAGGAACCACGCTGGGCTCAGCACAGGTTCTCTTCCCCGGGAGCCCAAAGGACTAGGACACCTGCGTGCAGGGAGCGTTGTTGCCGCGGGCACAGCACATCCTATAGGCAACCCAGCCCGGGAGCCCAGAGCCCTGTGTACAGAGAGGGAGGAAAGCCTCCAGTCATCAGCCTGTGTGGCTGTCCCTCCCTATCTGTTTCTGTGGAGGACAAGCCAGTGGGGGCCAGCCTTGGGCACATGGGCACAACCTGTGCGAGGGTCCCCTCCCCGCCCTCCCCAGGGGCATGGCCGCCCACCCAGAGCCCCTCAGGCTGTGTGGTTCAGGAGGCCAGGAGGTGGTTTGCATTTAACATTCTTGAAACTCTCCTCCCACCTCAAATTAGGTGTTTCTTTCAAAAGCTGGATCTAACCATTTTCCTTTCCTGGTGAGATTGTATAGGGCTGGGCAGGCCTTCTTCTCTCGCAGCTTCAAGGCCCCCAGATCAGTGGGTTTTCGCATAAGACCCCACCAGGAAATCCTCTAGGAACCGCAGGGTTGGCTGGTGGGGTCAGGATGGGAGGATAGGCCTGCCTGCTCGGGCCCCCGGGGCCCGGGGAGCTCGGCGCAACAGCACAGAATGGGGGTGCTCTGTGGCCCTGGTGGGACTGGGGTCACTCCTCCCAGCACGACGCCCCGTACCGGGGTCAGGACTGGGCCTGTCACCAGTGGCCCCAAGTGCCTGGAGACCATTAAGTTCAAAGTTCCCTGTGATGAATCAGTGATTCATCAGTTGTCTGTAACACCCAGGGCTCATTCAAAGCTCCTGGCCCTGGTGCCCTATTCTCCCCAAACAGCTAAATTCACCCAACGGTCCCTGTTGTATGACTTTCCGGAAAAGGCAAAGCTCCAGAGACAGGAGGAAGGCCAGGGGTTGCTGGGAGCGGGCGGGGGTGGTGGTCCGGGGATGAACAGGTGAAGCACAGGGTTTTGGGGACAGCTCTGCTGGGGACATAATGATGGATACAAAGCCATGATGTATCTGCCCAAACTCCGCATGCGCTCAGCACTCCAGTGGGCCGTGCAGTATGCAAAGTACGGACTTCAGGCAACCAGGATGTGTGGGCATCCTGGCTCGTGGGGTGACAAGTGCCCCAGGACAACGCTCACATGTGTCGACTCTGCACTTTCTGCCCAATTTTTCTATAAATCTAAAACCGTGCAAAGACAAAACAAAAAGTCTATTAATCCTATCTTTTAAAAGAGATTTTATTTATTTATTTGACAGAGAGAGATCACAAGTAGGCAGAGAGACAGGCAGAGGGAGAAGGGGAAGCAGGCTCCTCGCTGAGCAGAGAGCCCAATGTGGGCCTTAGTCCCAGGACCCTGAGATCATGACCTGAGCCGAAGGCAGAGGCTTAACCCACTGAGCCACCCAGGTGCCCCTATTAATCCTACTTTTTAATCAAAAGGTCAACAAATGGTCTGGCAAGCAATCTTAAAATACTTTTAAATAAGGGCGACTGGCTGGCTTGGGACCCTTGGGCTTGGGGTCGTGAGTTCAAACCCTACACTGGATGCAGAGTTGATTTAAAAATAAAATCTTAGAGATAAAGATATAAAATAAAATACTTTAAAATAGTTTAATCAGAAAAAAGTCACATTAATGGAGACCAAGAAGGTCGCAGAAGCCCGCAGTGGGGGCCTGCGTGAAGGAGAGGAAGGCCCGTAAATCCCACAGGAGGGCTCCTGGGTTAATAAGAGTGTGTCCCCCCCAGAAGGAAGCAGGTGCCCCCAGCAGAGGAAAGCATGAGGGCGGGGACCTCTGAGGTGGTTTAGGGATGGTGTCAGATTCCAAGTGGGCATGACCTGTATCTGCAGGAACACAATTCCATCCAGTTTTAAGCATTTTATTATAATTATGATGCTGTCAGCAGGGCTGTCTCCCAGTGACGTCCTCCTGGCTCGTGGGTCTGTCAGCTACAAGCTCCGTGTGCCCGATAAAGGTACAGAAAAGGTGTAGGAGAAGAGATGGGGCAGGGGCTCTGGCCCCCGGGCACAGCTGATCAGGGAGGAGCTCAGAACCACTGCCCCCCTCCCACAGCCAGGCTGCAGCCTGGGAGACCTCTAACCCTGTGGCTTTTCTTCTCCGGGCAGCGTCCCCAGAACCAATGAAGAGGACGCAAGACCCCTGAGGCCTGCCTCCCTGTCCTACTGCCATGCTGACTTTGACATTCCCCCTCGCAGCTTCCCAGATGCTCTGGACCATCCTCCTGGTCACCTCCCTGAGCTCTCAGAATGGAAGTAAGTCTCAGGATCCTACCCTGTCCTCTAGGGGACCCAGGGAGGGGTGGGGGGTGGTGAGACAGGGGTGGAAGGAGCAGATCCACATCAGACCCCAGGTAGTGACCATAACCCTGAGGAGAGGGACGGGCCCAGCACCTCTGGGCCACAGCAGGATAAGCCAAGTCCTCCCAGGGATGACAGACAGGTGCACCCCTCGAGCACCCAGTGATGACCGTCAGAACACATATAGGGTGGCTAAGAGCGTGTCCAGGTTCCCAGGGAAAGAGGAAGGGTAGCAGGAAAGTCTGAGGGTTCTCTGTCTCTGCTCTGGTCCCTGATCCCTCCTTGGGCCAGGGGCTCCAGCATCATCTGGGAGCTGGAGCTGGTTAGAAATGCAGACTCTCAGGGCACGCTGGGCCCTGCAGAATCAGGCCTTGCACATGGCTCTAGGTCAGGGCAGAGCCGGTGCGTGTCTCCAGGCGCACCTCAGCCCGGGGGGAGAATCATAGGCAGAGGGAGCTTCTGTAAGTACAGCAGCCGTTCCTGGGTGCAGTCAGGGTGGCACTGCCCCAGGCTGGATCACTGGCAGGAAACCAGTGAGCCACAGAGGCCCACGGCTCCTGGGCATGCGACAGATGACCACAGTCCTGCCCAGTCTCTCCTGGCTCCAGCTGCCAGTCTGACTCCAACAGCCCCGAGTCAGCCCCCCTGTGGGCGTGGCCACAGCTCCTGCAACCAGGGAGAGCCCTGCCCCGGACTGGGGTCCCCCGCCCCGCAACCTCTCTCCGGGTGGAGAAGGGGTACCTTAGAGTTGTTGGAATTTTTATGACGTGTGTGTGTTCATGCAACACTTTGATGATTTTGTAAAGATGCAGAGAAGACATTTTATTTTTCTATTTAAATTCAACTAATTAGCATAGAGTGTATTGTTAGTTTCAGAGACAGATCAGTGGTTCATCAGCTGTATGTAACACCCAGTGCCCCTTCCATCCCGTGCCCTGCTTAGTGCCCGTCCCCCAGTGACGCCAGCCCCCCAGCCCTCTCCCGTCCAGCTGCCCTCGGTTTGTGTCCTATGGCTAAAAGTCTCTTGTGGTTTGTCTCCCCATCTCATTTTGTCTTGTTTTATTTTTCCCTCCCCTCCCCTATGCTCCTGTGTTTTGTTTCTCAAATTCCACATATCAGTGAGCTCATATGACAATTGTCTTTCTCTGGTTGACTTATTTCACTTAGCGCTTGCAAGTGGCAAGATCTCATTCTTTTTGATGGCTGCGTAGTGTTCCGTTGTCTCTATAGACCATGCCGGCAGAGAAGGTGTCTTAAAACCCTTCCTCAGAGCAAAGGCCCCAGCCACTGAGGGGGACGGCGGGGATATTCAGGTCAGGTTCCTGCCACAGGCACGCATGTGGAGGTCTTACGTCCACAGAGCTTTGACCGGCTGCCCTGTAGCCCCTTCTGGAACAGGGGGTGTTTCCTGCTGGCTCCCATGGCCTCCCTGAATCAAGTTCTCCCGTTGACTGTGCTGCCCACTGCCCGGGCTGGCTGCTCTCATGAGGTGTAGACCTGGGACTGCGGCCCAGGAGGAGCCCACAGTCCCCGCACCCCGGGTTTGCTCAGGCCTATGCCTGCCTTGCAGAACTTCCACCACACATGCCCTCTCTCCCGTGGGCACCCAAGGCCCCTGGCATGTGGCTACTTGCGGCACGTGCCCCGCCGTGTGGACTTGCTGAACTGTGGGCTCACGCAGCGCACGGCGTGCCCAGAGCTGGTGCCGCTGTGTGGCATCCATCCGCCCGTGTCCGGCCCCCCGCGGTAAGGGCCGCGGCAGGACGGCAGGAGGGCTGGGCCGGCTAGCTCGTGGCACGGGGGGTGCCGACTGCCCTGTGCTGGCGTGCCAGGATCCCCATCCGTCAGAGTTCGTCCCGACTGTGTGGTGAGGCTGGTGATGGGTGACTCTGTTTCAGGACTCGGTCTACCAAGATGGTGGGGGGGGGGTCCATGCTCGTGGCCTCTCACGGTGGCGGTGGTGGTGTCCTATAGGAGCCGGGGACCCTCCTTGTGGAGCTGGATGTGCACGCCTGGCCCAGGACCCTGGCGATGGTGAGGCGGCTGCAGGCCTGGCCGTGACTGCACAACACTCCCGTGAGTGGGTAGAGCGTGTGCGCCCCCTCCTCCCCCAGAATCCCCTGCAAGGAACAGAGTTCTGGGTGACACGCCACACCAGCCGCACATGGGGACACACCTGCATGCACACACAGCCTCCCTGCTTTTACTTCCGTGCTGTTTTCCCCCTTGAGGCGCACGTGCCCATCAGTCTGATTGGTGGGTACGGAGCTCACGGTGTTCACCACCCTGAGCCAGGCCCGAGTGTCCCTGGGGCCTTGCCTCGTCACCGGCCCTCCCTCAGCCCCAGGGAGGGCGGTCAGTGAACGTCCTGAGGCCCAGCCATGACTCGCGTGTGACCTATCCCCTGCACACAGAATGGGACAGCCCGACCTGCACGGAAGGCGTGGTTTCTGTGCCCAGAGGGGAGCGCGCCGTGATGGCCTGCAACATCTCCAACCCCTTCTTCAGCGTGGCCGTCTACCTGAGCACCCCCGGGGCCGACTTCCAGCCCCTCTTCCGCGTGCGGCCCCCAGGATGCTTCTGCTGGGGCGGGTGGCTGCTGCGGGTTCAGGGAGGCGTGGCCCAGCTGGTGACGGAGGCCGCGAACCACACACAGGCGGGCCGCTACAGGTGGCACCTACAGGGTCTGCAGAGGAACATCGGCTTCACCACACTGAACGTCTCCGGTGAGCGGTCGCCTCTTCGTCCCCACCTCTACCCCAGGGGCTTCCTGCTTGGGAGGGGCGGGGGGGGGCATTCTCTTCCCTCCAGAAGTGCCCAGAGACCCGGGATGGGGCCCAGAGAGGGCGGGCCTGGGTTCCAACTAAGCAGAGTGAAACGAGATAGGCCTCTGCTCCTCCAAGGACCTGTGCCACAGGGGGGCTCAGGCTGGGAGGCTGCCCTGTCCGGGGAGGAGGCTAGGCCATGCACCTCTCTCCCCACTCCACCCCAAACCTCCTCCTACTCACCAGCTCTGGGCTGGGATTCCACCCATGATCCCAGTGCTCCCTGAGGCCCCTGCACAGCTTGGTCTGTCCCGAAGGCCCTGTCTTCTTGCACTCACCCAGAGACCCCATGGTCCCTCGGTTCTCCCCGGGCTGTCCCCGCTCCCCCAGCCTTGCCCTGGACACTGTCCATCTGAAGAGTCCAGCGGGCCCCCAGACCAAGGCCTCCCCCTCCGACCTATCCACACCCATCCCCCCGCCACCTGCCGACCCCTCCACTGCCCTCAGGTGAGCAGTTCTCCCTGTCCCCGCATCCCCTCCAGGACACTGCTCAGTCCCACAGACACTGCCCCGCCCCACCCAGTTCCAACCCAGTGGCAGTCACCCTGGGCTGTGGGGTGGCTGAGAACCGTGGCGCCAGCCTGGCCAAGCCTGGGGAAGGGACCCACGAGCCCTTTGTGGACTCGTGGTACCCTGGTCTCATCTGCTACCTGGGGCTGGGGGGCTGCATCAGGGGCAGAGTCCCCGGACCTGAAGGAGAGACATTTGGTCCTCGCAAATTCCTGTGGTAGGTGTTTCTACCCTACACCTGGGCACCCCCAGGAAGCCCCCTGCGGTGCCCCCGGGCTGTCCCCATCCTCCGTGCCGCCACCCCTGTCCAGCCTGCACACCCTGCCCCCTGCTTCCAGCCTATGGGTGGGAGGTCTCTCTCAAGGGGGCGGGCAAGGCCGGCAGTGGCTCGTTGCCCCCGACCCCCACTTCCCACAGGCCCAGAGGCGTCATGCCTGCCCGAGGCCCGAGGCCCGCTCGCCGTGGTCCCTGTGGTTAGCAGCATCGTTGTCGGCCTCATCTTCCTGGGGGTCGGCGTGTTCACCTGCACCAAAGGGAGAGTTTGCCTGCGCCATTCCCCCCCAGAGGTGCTCAGGACCCCAGGTCTGAGGCCCTGTACCCAGTCTGTGGGCTGGTGAGGGTGGGGTCACCCCAGGCCCAGAGAGAGCACACGCCCCTCCCTCAGAGGACCCCAGCTGGCTGAGGCAGGTGCCTCCTTCCGAGTCAGGCCCACTGGGTCCCCAAAGCACTCATTTGTCCTAGGACATCCTGGGGGCAGCACAGAGAGGCTGGACTTCCTGCTCCTTCCAGGAGGCCTAGGACATGTGGCCCGGCAGGTGTGTCTGCATGTTTGTGAACACGTGTGACCTGAGCGTGCACACCCAGGTTCTGACACGGCTCTCATTCCTCCTTCCCTCCCCAGCAGAGATGGCTCTGAGCTGGAGGACGGAGGGCCTGTGAGGAGGGTGCTCAGCGGGCCTGAAACCCAGAGCCGACGCCAGGAGCCCTGTCCCACTCCGAGGCCGCCGACACCCATACTCGCCCCTCCAGGAGTGGAGCCCTGCGTGTTCCTCCATCCTGCTGACAGATGCTGTGATCCATGCAGCGGTGGCAGACAGAGCAGGCCCCTGCCCCTGCCTCCTGGCACAGGAGACCTGCTCAGCCCTCTGCCCAAGGGGCCAGCCCCCTGCCCAGGCGCAGGGGAGGGCTGGGCAGGTGAGGGCAGCCATGCCGGCGCCCACTCACCTCAACCTTCCACAGCTGTCTCAGCTCCCTGACTACCCCCCCTCCACAACCCCACCAGACTCTCTGGCCAAAAATCTCAGGGACGCCTGGGTGGCTCAGTGGTTAAGCATCTGCCTTCGGCTCAGATCAGGATCTCGGGGTCCTGGGATCGAGTCCTGCTCAGCAGGGAGCCTGCTTCTCCCTCTGCCTCTGCCCTGGCTTGTGCTCTCTCTCCCTTCCTCAAATAAAAACATAACAAAATTTTTAAAAAAAAAACAGGGGGAGGAAATCTAAAATGTTTGACCTCAAAGAACCTCTCCCTTCTCTGCCCCATCAGGGCCAGGGGCCTGGGCTTCCAGCCTCAGGTGCAGGAGGGACACGCTGCTGAACCCCTGGAGACGCCCCAGCTTGGGTCTTAGCTTGATCTTGGGCACACTCCTATCTTTGGCCCTGGGCAAGAACAAGTTTGGGGTCCTTCCTGCCAACAGTCCTGAGGTCAAGCTATGGGAGATGGAGGCCTGAGAGGGAGCACCGGCCCCACCCCCACCATGAGGGGTCTCAGTAGCCCAGAGCCCCTCTGGTAGGGAGGCAGGCAGGAGCGCCCCACCCCCGACCTCACAGTCCCAGGGTTCCCTTCCCCCATCTGCGGGCCCTTCCCCATCCCAAACCTTTTTGTTGGATATCTTCCTAATCACAGCTGTGTGATCTATGGAGGGGATTCTTAAGAGGGACACACAGGTTTTTTTCTAAAGTACACATTCAGGGGACACCTGGGAGGCTCGCTTGGTTAAGCATCGGACTTTTGATCTCAGCTCAAGTCCTGAGTCCTGGGTCATCAATTCAAGCCCCACCTTGGGCCCCATGCTGGGCATGCAGGCTGCTTAAAAAATAAGTAAATAAAATACACATTCAGTGCTCTGAAAACCTATAACCCTAATCCTTACGATAAATAAAATAAATCAACCAAGAAATCATCAAATGACCTGAGAAATGCACCGTTTTTAAGTGGGGAAAAACTAAGATAAGCTGCTTCCTGTCTTAAAGCACGAAAAAGGCAGATGCAAAGAGGCCAGTGGGGGCCGGCTGCTTTGACTTCGGCCTACAGCTACAGGCAAGTCCTGGGTTTGGGCCCTTGACTGTTCCATTTCCTCCTTGTTGCTTGTATTTCCACGGATTTCTCTAAGATTGAGTTCTGGGGCCCTTCACAGCCCTCCCTCCAGGCTCGACCCGGCCTCCTACGGCCCCGCCCCTCCGCCCAGGCCCCGCCCCGTCCTCCTACGGCTCCGCCCCTCTGCCCAGGCCCCGCCCCGGCCTCCTGCGGCTCCGCCCCAGCCTCCTGCGGTCCCTCCCCCTCTGTCCAGGCCCCGCCCCCGGCCTTCTACAGCCCGCCCCTTCGTCCAGGCTCTACCCCGGCCTCCCGCCCAAGCCCTCTAGGCCCTGCCTCCACAATGCAGGGGTCCTTGAATTGCAGGCCAGTTTTCTAGGCATAACTCAGGTTCAACAGAAGGTGACCCAGAGGACCCAGGGCATCTGGAGCCTGAACCCACCCCACCGAGGGACACCCCTGGCTTTCTCCTGATCCTGCCCCCCACCTTGGGCCTGTGGAGTGGGGACCAGGACAACTGGTCAGGCATTGGGCACTCAGCGGAGGGGTAGGAGGGGGTGAGGAAGCCCCCCCTCCCAGCCTGGACCACCAGTCACCGCCTCAGCCCTTGCATCCTTGCCTGGGGTTGGGGGGCGGTGCCTCCGAGCTGGTGGCACCCAGTTAAGTGCTGCAGACAGGAAGAGTCTCAGCCAGTCGTGAGAGAGAGCCCTGCTTCTCCCTTGTCGCTGGGTCTGTGGTGGGCAGGGTTGCGGTGGCATGGCCCCAGAGCTCCCACTGCTCCCTGTGTGTCTCACAGTCGCCTGTGCCCTGCTCAGGGCTCTGGCCAGCCAAGGTAAGCCCTCCCCATGCCTCACCACTGTCCCCCACTGTGCTTCCCCAAAGTGGGCTCCGTGGCCCCACAGCGGTCATTCCTACCTGGGAAGAGGGTGGTGTGGGGATGCTGCGCATGACCTCCCAGCAAAGTCCTCCCCACCCCTAGTGACATCTGGGTGCAGAATCATCAAAGCTCTGCTCTTTTTCTTCACTTAAATGTGTGGAGATTCTCTTTTACATAAAAGCAAGGTTGCCTTGGTTATGAGAGAATGCTGTCTGTTAGTTTGCTTTTTTAAACAGATACATGTGCAAAGTTCTGCAATAAGATGGAAATATCAGTGGGGTAGGGTGGGGAGACTCAGCAGAAAAGAAAGAAAAGAAAAAAGAAGTTTCAGAGTTTAGTTTTGCTGAGAAGCTGATGCTTGAATTACATTCATGGGGATGCCTGGGTGGCTCAGTTGGTGAAGCATCTGCCTCTGGCTCAGGACGTGATCCCAGGGTCCTAGGGCTCCCTGCTCTAGTGGCGAGTCTGCTTCTCCCTCTCCATCTGTCCCCTGCTCCCCTACTTGTGCTGTCTTTCTCTCTCTGACAAATAAAGTAAAATAATAATAAAGAAGATTCACACTTGCACGAGGAAGCTGGTCTGGCTGGGCCCCAGCTGGGCAGACAGAGACATTTCTGGGTGTCCCTCAGATGAACAAAATGTGCCCACCCCACAGAGCCACCAGCTCTAGGTGCCTGGGAATGATGGGGACACTAAGACAGCCAGCAAGGGAAGGAGAGAGGAGACAGCACAGCCTGTCCGGCTATCTTGGGCACAGTCTGTTAAGAGAGGCAGAGGTGTAGGAGTAGGGAGAAGCGGTCAGAACTGCTCAGTGAAGCATCAGCTGCTTTGGACGGAAGGAGCTGCAGCCTGAGCTCCCTGGACCCCAGTGTGGGGAGAGGTCACTGTCTCCCAGTGTGGCTGGTCAGCATTCATGTCTGGCCACTGGGGTGTGGGTGCCCCGGGGCAGCAGCAGTGAGAGGCCACAGTGGGCTGTACCCGGGTCCCTCTGTGCCCCCTCCGTCCCTGCTCCTGGCCAGGCTGTGGTGACAGCAGGGGGGTCCTTCCTGCAGAGGTGCAGCAGTCCCCCCCCCACGCGATTGTCCCGGAGGGGAGCTCCGTCAGCATCACCTGCTCCACCAGCGGGCCCCTGTCTGGGGTCTACCTGAAGCAACAGTGGCCGAAGCCCACCAGTGTGATTTACTATGAAGATGAGAGGCCACCCACTATAGACGAGGGCTTCCGCGGTCGGGTCGTCTTCTCCGGGCTGCAGCACAACTTGACCATCACCCTGAGCCGCCTGCAGCTGGTTGATACCGGTGCTTACGTCTGCCAGGCGGTCACAGATGATGTGGTCTGGGGCCCCGGCACCGTGGTGGTGGTGACAGGTAGGGAATGTGCCTCCCCTGGGACCCACTCTGCCTCCCTGCCAGGCTCCACCTGCCCTTGTCTGCCCTCGACGTGTCCTCTACACTTGCTTGTGATGGTCATTCCAGCTGGATCCCACTGCCTCCAGGAAGCACCCTGGATTGCCTGTTCCCCCCTCCAGAGCCCCTCCATGAACCCCGAGGTCCCTCATGGAATCTAGCACCTGCCACGTACCTCTCCACTCCTCTTCACAGACAAAGTGTCCTGGGAAGCAGACTCGTGCCAGAAGGGTCAGCTGACCTCGGCCTTCCCTGTGCTCCTGGCCGTGAGCTGCTTCTTCCTCGGGCTGGCGATAGGGGCAGCATGTGTGCGGAGGAAGACATGGGTCAGTGTGAACCCCCAGATTTCGCCCGTGTCCCTATAAGCCGGCTACTCTAAGAAAGCAGGGAGGGAAGGAGAGGGTAAGCCCCAGAGAAACCCAGGACCCATCCATCCCCTCATCAGGGCCCCGGGAGTTCTGAGGGTTCGGAGGGCAGGGTCCAAGGTGGGAGGGAGAGCCAGGAACTAGAGCCGTGAGCAAGGACTGCCCGGGCCCAGGAAGGTGACACATGTGAGGGGCAGGAGGAGGGCCCAGGGAGATAGTCAGAGAGCGTCGGGGGGCATGTGTGTGCTCTGCGGGTGTGAGTATGTGTGAGTCTGTAGGCGTGAGGCTGGCGTGAGCAGCTGTGAGCATGCACTGGGGAGCGACAGAGACAGGTGCCAGGAAGTGGTCCGCTCTGCCCTGCTCACTCACTTGCCTTTGCCCAGCTCCGTGTCCCCCCATGTCCCAGGGGCAAGGTCCCTTGAATCCTGCATCTCCCTGCCCTGTCCCCCCAGGCTCTGTTCCCAGGCCCAGTCCTCCCCCACCCCCACCCCCAGCCTGGGGCAGCTCGGGAAACCTCAGGGCTGCCCAAGGCCCCTTGTGAACGGACTCCTCGCGCCCCGAAGCCCAGCAGCCTTTCAAGAGTGGAATCAGAAAGCTTCTAAGGGGGTGGGCACTGAAGAAAGAGACCGAGCGGATCCGGGACAGAGGATGGGCTTTATCTTTCAGGCCAAGAAACTGTGCTGCACGGAGGACAAGAGCTCAGCGTGTGTGGTGTACGAGGACATGGCCTGCAGAGGCCAGAATAGGATGTCCACCCCCAATGAGTACCAGTGATCCTGGCCGGCGTCCCCCCAAGGCCTCCCTCTGCCCAGGCGCAGCTCACAGAAGACCGCCACACCAGCAGATCCCTGCAGCCCTCGGGCTCCCCACGTGCCGGCGCCTCCTCCAGAAAGCCTTCCTAGCTACCTCCCGCCTTCCAGGCTGCCCTGCCCAGCTGGTTCTGGCACCCTGGGCCCCCCAGGCCGGAGGCCTCTGGGTCCTGCTGCTGGCTGCCCTTACCCTCACACAGCAGGAAGGGCTTCTCTGTGGATGACTTGGGCCCAGGACCTGGTAGAGGGGAAGTCCAGTCCCCATCCCCAACCCAGGCTTGCCAGAAATAAAGTGCTTCTCTTCCTCCCTTCTGTCTCCAGGATCTGTTCCCTCAGAGCCGAGGTGGGGGACGACTTGACTGACCCCCTCCCCAGACATCTAGGACTTTTGTAGCCAGTGTGATTACATGTGGGACCACTGAGGAAGGAGAGAAGCAAGGGAGCACTTTCCACACTCCAGACCCTGGGGGGGAGCTGTGGAAGGGGCAAGTCAGCCAGAGGCCTCACCCAGCTCTCAGCACCCCCTCAGCCCCGTCACCTGCCCTCACCTGCCTCCACCACAGAATGAGGTGGGGATAGAGGAAGGGGAGCTGGCAGCAGTGGCCTGGGGGTCTTAACTGAGAGCCCCTGCCTGAGGGTGCTCATGAGGCCTGGGGGCGATGGGAACTAGGGGAGCCATGCTTGCTGTCTGGGGGGAAACAGGGCACCCGCAGTGTTGGTGTGAGCTGTGGGGTGCCCTCCTAGATTCTGGGCTCAGAAGCAGACCATGCTGCCCGCCCCGTCCCGTCCCCACCCCCACCCTCGTCCTGTGCCCTCGAATCTGCCACCAAAACTGCAAAGACAAAAAACTAATAGAAGCCATCGCATGGGAACTCCAAAACCTGGCTCCTTTTATTTATTTATTTTTCAAGATTATTTATTTGAGAGAGAGAGAGAGTGAGCAGGGCCAGCAGCAGAGGGAGCAGGAAAAGCCGACTCCCCGGCGAGCAGGGAGCCTATCGTCGGACCCTGGGATCCTGACGGCCCTTAAACACTACAAGGGGGCGCCTCGGTGGCTCAGCGACCTCAGACTCTTGGTTTCCGCTGGGGTCGTGATCTCAGGATCTTGAGACTGAGCCCTTCATCAGGCTCCCACCCCACCCCTCCTGGCCCCCCGCCACTAGCACAAGCCCTAGCATATGCACACTGTCTCTCAAATAAATAGAAAGGGGCACCTGGTTAGCTCAGGTGGTTGAGCGACCAACTGTTGATCTGGGCTCAGGCCATGGTCTCTGGGGCATGGGGACATGGGATGGAGCCCCACCTCAGCAGGGAGCCTGCTTCTCTCCTTCTCCCCCTCACCTGCCCCTCCCACCACCACAGGAGCATGCATGCACTCTCTCTCGCAAATAAAATAAGCCTTTAAAAACAGATAAATAAAAATCTTGAGGAGAAACAGTACAAACAAAAATACATGACAAGCATCCACAAATTGGGGGGAGAATAAATTACAGATTAATTTATAAAGATCTGAATCAATAGAAAGAAAACAAAAACTTGGACAAAAATATACAAATGGCAAAAAACGAGTGATAAACAGGAAACCATTCAAAGTGCTAGTTATCAATGAGATACCAGTTGAAATGAGATAACCCTTCACCCACTCACTGGGTTCGCAAAGATCAAAGTGTCCTTAAAGTAGGAAGTTCCTTTTACTAGGAAATCCCACTTCTAGAATTGCATCTTTGCAAAATGATCTTTGGGCACAGAGACAAAATTTCGGTGATATTCATTGCTTGCTTTTGATACAAAAAGTCGCAACTCAGGAATGATCTCAATGTCCAGAGGAGAGGACTGCTCTACCCACTATGGTGTGTCCCCACAGCAAGGGTTACAGTGGCCTTGGGTGTGGAAAGCATGTGGGATCCAAGTTTCTAAAGCACAGATGGGTATGTGTGGTTGTCTAGGTCCGTGACCACATTTTCATGTCCAGAATAGAACAGACAGGGTTTTGACACTGGCTCTCCCTGGGTGGTGGGATGCATGTTTGCCAGGACGAGGAGTCACCTGGACACCTTGGGCTCAGGGTAGGCCACTTGGAGCATGATCTCGGTGGTTCTTGTGGAGGGCACCAGGGACCTGATGCTGGGACCCAAGTGGCAGTGAGGAAGACCAACAGAGACACCAAGTCCTGGTGTCCCTGCCTCCCAGGGACACCCAGGGAAAATGTAGGCAGCCCGGCAGACCCAGATAACCGGCTTCTGGTCCCCGCTCTTAACCAGTCATCAGCATGGCCTTGGATGACTCCTGCCTCTCTGGGCCTCAGCTTCCCCTCCAGAAATGAGGGGTGCGGGGTCTACTCTCTCTTCAGAGGTGGGGCTGTGGTTTCCAGGCCAGGCTGGACTCACTTCCCACTGCTCTCCCTGACCATCAGCTCCCAGGGGCCTCCACCCTTCCCCCACTCCCCACCCTTCTGAAGCAACTTCCTGTAAATGAAAGACATCACCTCTTGCCTGCCTGCAGAGGCCCTTGTCACCTGAGGCAGCCCACACCTGACCCCACCGCACCAGTGACCAGAGGCTGTACCCCCGCGGAGCTCCCCCCTCCTCACAGTCCCCCTCTACCCTTCATGCTCATGATTGTCCCATGACTGTCTGCTGTTCTCGCCCCACTGCAGACTGTGACCATGTCGGGGGCAGGGCTGGGGTCCCCTTCCATGTCCTCCATGTCTCCCCACCCTTATCGAGAATCACCATGTGCTGGGCATGCTAAGTAATGACAGACAGACAGAGACACTTAAATATGCCTGGTTCACTCCTCTCATGACAAAGAGCCTGGTTCTCCACTGTCTTCCTCTGTGCTTGAGCCTCTCAGGCTTCAAATTCCTCATCTCTTAAATGGGGGCAATGGTTGCCCCACTTGGTAGCGTGCCATGAGGCCTGAATGCCACAGGTGAGCTCTCAGAGTAGCCTCCACAGAGCAAATGCTCTGTCAACCATGCCAGTGTGGGCTGAGACCACAGAAGGTGGAAGCAAAGACCCTGACCGTGGGAGGCAAGACTTGAAGGAACAGCCTCCATCCCCAGGCCACAGATGGAGGCAGAGAGCTTTGAGACTTGGAGAAACAGGGTGGCTGAGTGCAGCGGGTAACAGTGGAAACATGCACCACAGGGCACTGACTCCTTCCCACACTGGCCTCCAAAGCCAGAGGATGGCCCCTGACCCTCCCATGAAAGCCAAGTTCCCAACACAGGAGCTAGCCAGGGAGGGCAGTCAACAGGGAGGGGGTTGGCACGCAGTTGACATGCGGTTGGCATGGATGGGTGGGGTCTCAGCCAACTCCCGGGTTCACCTCTCCCCACTCCATGTTGGCCTGCCTCACAACCCTGGACCAGACCTGAGCGCCTCCAGACTCGAGGCCCGATACTTGTATCATTAGGAGACAGCCAGCTGATGGCGCCACACCCACCTCTGGGACAGGGCCCAACAATGCCAGAGTCAGGGGCAGAGTACCAGACACTCACAGGGGACAGTCGTCCAGACATCTACGTGGGAAGGTCAGGGATGAAACCATAATCATTGACCCAAGAAATAACAGATGGGATGAGTAGCAGGAGAAGGAGGGGATCTCCAATGGAGGAAATTTCCCTGAAGGAGAAGAGAAGGAAAGAGGCTCTCAGAGACATAGACAGTAGAGGAGAAACTTACCCAAGGAAGCCCAAGAAAGGGAGACAAGACAGTAAAAGCCTAGCAGCAGAGCACAGTGAGACTCTCAGTAAAGGGGCCACAGACAGGCCCCCAGCAAAGGGAGAGGGAGAAGGCAAGCCTGCACCCGCACAGTCTGGGGGCAAGAGAGAAATCCCAAATCTTAAATGACAGCAGATTTCTCAGAGACAAGTCTGAATTCAGGAAGACAATGGAATAATACCTTTAACTATTGAAAGAAAATAACTTGTACTTGAAATGCTGTTATCGTTTCAGTGTAAAGATGTAACAAAGATCTTCTTTGTTAAGACATAAAGTCTTAAGACACTGCATTAAGAATTGACTTTAGAATCTCTCTTAGAGGCTTTGTTCCAATAAAGGAGACCCAAACACAAGAGACATTACCTGAGGAAAAAGACAGAAATAACAAGCAAGCTTACTTTCATCTAAAAAACAATGACTAAAGAAAATAAACATACAATCTATGTGTAATCTACATGACAATCTAGAACTAAAATTGTAAAGAATACCAGCACCATGAGAACATGCTGAGACATCTATCTCATCAGAAGGAAGAGGCAAAGATAAGGTTAAGAAAACAACCCGCCTGAGTGAACAGGGAGGGGGTCCAGCACAGCCGCAGTGAGAACCCAAACAGAACACATCGTGTAAACTGGCAGAAAGAGCTGCCCAGCAGGAACAGGAGAAGAGAAAAAAATAAATGCAAAGAATGTGCAGTGAATAGAAAATATGAAAGGAGGTGACAAAATAAACTAACTTAACAGCAAGTATGATTAGTTCCAATGACAGGACTTACAACTGAGGTGACCACACGGGGGGTGTGTGGGTGGCTCGGCTGGGTGTCTGCCTTTGGCTCAGATCATGATCTCAGGGTCCTGGGATTGAACCCTGCACCTGGCTCCCTGCTCAGTGGAGATCGTGCTTCTCCCTCTTCCCCTGCCTGCTGCTCCCCGCCCTCCCCACTTGTGCTCTCTCTGTCTCTCTGTCAAATAAATAAAATCTTTTTTAAAATATTAAAAAATAAATAAAAATAAATAAATTTATAAACAAAGTAATTATACACTAAACACTTTCACAATAAATGTAAATGGATCAAACTCACCAATTAAAAGATATTGTCAAACTGGGTTTAAAAGAAAAGATTCAACAATATATGGTCTGCAAGAGACAACATTTTAAACAAAAGGACACCAATGGGTTGGAAATAAAGGGGTGGAAAACATAAAAAACAAACATGAACTAAAAGGAAGCTGGAGGGGCACCTGGGTGGCTCAGTTGTTAAGCATCTGCCTTTGATTCAGATCATGAGTATCAGGCTCCCTGCTTGGCACGGGAAGCCCACTTCTCCGTCTCTCACACCCTCCTACTTGTGTTCCCTCTCTTGCTGTGTCTCTCTCTGTCAAATGAATAATATCCTTAAAAAAAAAAAGAAAGCTGAAATTATCAATCCTATTTTCTAACAAAATAGAAATACTGGTAAAAGCAACCAGTGTAGGTACATATGAACCTAAAAATAAGCAGGTAAAATATGTAAAGCCAGGAATGACAGAGGCACTGGGAGAAGTTGTTAAATCAACCATTTCAACTTGAGGTTTTAGCAGAAGCCTTCAAATCAGAATCGTGCCATTGATCAATAAGAATTCCACACTCATCTCGCCAAAACTGCAGGTGAACCTTTTTCTTTAATGATCAATTACCGTCATCAGGTTCTGAGCAAAAACAGAAAGAGAATGTGGTCTATAGGCCCAATTCTGTCTACATGAATTACATGTGCCCACAAAGCAGGAGTGCACATTTCACCTTAACTGGATTAGTGGAAGGGCACACTTGAAACTCAAGAGGACACCAGTAGGAGAACAGGGAAGGGACGGGTACAGGACAGGAAAGCTCAGCCCTGCACGCTGAGGAGGGGCAGAGAGGGTCGTGAGTTCCCCGGACAGCCTGCGGGGGCCCCTACCAGGGCCCAGCTTGACAGCCACGTGGCCACATGCCTGCACTGCCCCCGAGTCCTCACCCTGTTCCCCAGAACAGGGTGTGCTTCGGGAGACACCTTCCAGATGGTCCTGTGTCAACGCAGAAAACACAGGGGCTGTGTAGGTGCTCCCAAGAAAAGGCAGCAAGCCCAGCCCCGTGGAACCTGAGCCCGTGCAGGACTTGGGGGCTTTCTCCAGAAACAAACACAAAATCACGGGTAGAAATCAGGAACAAAAATGCATATTCAGGATGAGAAAAGAAATCACAAATTTCCAAAAGCATCCAAATTGTCCAGGAAATAATATCTTTAAAATTAATGGATACCACCAACCATTCTGTTTCTTGGTACATAATTTCACTGCCTGCTCTTTGGCCTCCTCTTCAGATGACCAGGATTTTGTGATGCCGTTTTCTAGAGAGAGCACAGAATTTAAATGCCGTTTGTTCTGCTGCACGGCGTGGGCCGGGACGTGCTTGGCCAACAGAGCAGACACGAATGTGAGCCTTGGCTCCCTACAAACACAAGCACAGGATTCTGGGAAATTCTATTTTTCAAGACTCTCATCAAAAAAGAATAAAAGGGGGATGGCATAGTTATAATTGGGCTGGGCTCATCATGGTGCGTATTCCTGGAGATGAAAATGTGTTTTCACAGGCGCAGATGAGCACCTGGATTTGGTCCCCCTCCATATGCCACACGCCTCACTTCTTAGCCAGCAGGGCGGCCCTCTGGAGACAGGGGCCCCTCTCAGCCACCCTCCCACCCACACCTTCCCCAAGATGAGGTCGTAGGGCCGCGGGGGAGCAGTAGGTGTGCCAGCAAGAAATCGGTGTCCTTCCCTGCAGCCCCTGTAACACATTACTACAAATTTGGTGGCTTAAAATAATGGAAATTTATTTTCTCACTATTCTGGAGGCCAGAAATCCAAAACCAGGGCAGAGTTGGATCCTCCTGGAGGACCTGAGGGAGCGCCGGCTCCAGGCTTCCCCTGCGGCTGGCGGCGGCCTGCATCCACACTCCCTGGCTGGCGGCCTCCATCACCACGTGGACATTTCCGTGGCACATTTCCCTTTCTTGTAAGGACACCATCATATTGGATTCAGGGCCATCCAAGGTGGCCTCATCCTAACTGGACTATCTCTGCAAAGACCCGAATCTCCAAGTAAGTTCCCATTCACAGGCTCTGTGTGGGCAGGACTTTTGGTTGGGGACGTGGCCCCAGTCATCCTCCTCCCAAATAAAGAGCAAGAACTCTGCTCTTGGAGAGACTGCGTAGCCCTAAGTAGACCCCAAATCGTGTCTGCCAGGTGACAAGGGGCTCCAGGCAAAGCCACCGCCACCCAACTGGTGCCCAGGGGAGAGAGACAGGCGTGTGGAGCACCCCGGCCAGCAGGTCAGCACAGGCAGAGTGAGGCCTGAGCGGCGGGAGCCCCCCACACCCCCCCGGGGCCCACGTGCTGCACAGCCTCTAGTGGGGCTGCTCCACCCACAGCCCCTAGGCACCGTGAAGCAGGTGGTCATTCCTGTTACAGGAGGGAAGATGGGGTCCGGGGTGAGGGGCCGCACGCTCCGTGTCGCAGATGCCCTGAAGCTTCCCTGAGGGTCTACTACGGGTTGAGCTAAGTCCCGCCACTGACTCCAGGGGCTCGCTGCCCCTGCCACACAGCAGATTTGCCGTGGGGTTCGCTCTGGCTCCTGCGGGGACAGGAACACCCGGTGAGGGGACAGTAGGCGCCCAGCAGGACGAACAAGCTGGGCTATGCCTGACGGATGAGCGTGTGGCTGAGACCAGTGTGTGTGGGGGGCCACACGTGCAACCAGGAGCAGGTTGCTGTCCCTCCACGTGAGTGCGTGACCTTCACGTCCATCCAACAGTTCCGACCAAGTGGCCACTATACACTGTATGGGGGCAAACACACTCTGGTTCGTGTCCCCGAGGAGCCGGCATCCCCAGGGAGATAGGAGGGCAATCCAGAAGGGAATACCCCAGGTGTCAGAAAGCCAGGGTACAGAGAGCCTCGAGGGGCAGGGGCAGAGGGGCCGCGGTGCTGAACGGGCCGCTGTGGGAACACCTGGGATAATGTCACAGGGGCTGGGCAGGGGCTCCCGGTGGGTCTGGGAACCTGGCTGGAGGTGAGAGGTGGGGTGCAGGGACCCAGGACGTGGGGGGGGGGCACAGGGGGCATGGACGTTCAGTCTGGCGGGGCCGGGAGCATGTGAGCTGACTGCAAGGATGAGAGCGCCCCCCTGGCTGGCTGGGCCCGGGGGCCTGGAGCACATGGAGGCGGGGACCAGGAGGACGGGCCGCTCCAGACACTGCAGCGGACCAGCAACGCTTAAGCCAACGCCAGGCTGGCTGGCAGGAGCTGAGAAGAGAAGGGGTGAAGCAGACGTCCTGGAGAGGAGAAGGAGCTCCGCTGGACACTGGGGCGGTCCTCAGCCCCAGCCAGGGCTCCAGCGCTCCCAGCTGCAGAGCGGTCTGCCCGCCCCATCAGGCCAGCGCTGCGGGCACAGAGCTGAGCACCCTCTGAAGCTGAGAGCGGCGGGGCAGGGGAGGGCTGCTGGGGGGAGCAGGATGGAGCTGTGGGCCTGCAATGCCCCCACCGGCCTCGCCCCTGCCCCCAGTCCCGGTCAGGCCTGCAGCCCGCTCCTCTACGTCCTCCGCAGCCCCTCAAAGCCACAGAGGCAACAGCATCCGGGTGTCTGTGTCTTTCACACTTGAATCAGGTGACGGTGGGTACAGGCAGTAGCTTCTCCCCACCGCCGCCACCACCACTTCGGCAAACAAACGCCCACACCACCTGGAAATGGGGGCGCCAGCTTCAGTGCAGGGAGGGCTCAGCCCCAGCAGAGGCCGGGGGTCCCTGTGCGCAGGCCCCTGACCCTGGCTGCCGCTCCTGCCCCTCAGGCCTCTAGAGCCCTTAGCCACCTCTCCCCATCTGCCACTCACCTTTCTTTTTCTTTTTCTTTTTTTTAACACTTTTCTTTCCCTCCTCCCCCTTCTTCCTCTTTCCCTTCCTCTCCTCAGTCCCCTGGCTGAAAGACCCATTGCTTTCCAGCCTCTCTGATCTCCCTGCTGTCCGGTGGACCTCGTCCAGGACCTCCCCAGCCTTTCCCGTCTCCCAGGGGACGGACTGGCCTTCAGCAGTGGTCTGTCTGCTCAGGAGACACCTCTCAGCCTGGGGCTCCCACAAGGGCCCTCCACCCTGTGCCCTGCACTTGCCCCTCTCTGTCAGCCACGGGGCCCTGCCACCCCCTTTAACAAAGCCAGCCATGCCGTGGAGAAGCCAGCAAGGCGACTGGATGCATGGCCCAGGAAGGAGGGACCGCAAACCCCCAGGGAAGGTCCTCAGGTCCCAGCTGGACTGCATTTGGAGCAAACCACTGCCCCCACCATTCAGACCAGAGCAGCCCCAGAAGCTGGGGAGGGGACAGAGCCCTGATTCACCAGTGGGCCTGCGGGAGCAGTGGCATCTCCCCATTTGGCAAAGGGAATGGGAACAGGGAAAGCCGGGGACACACAGCAAATGGCCGGGGCAGTCCGCACACTGGGCCTCGGGCACACGAGCAGCCGTCTGCCCCCCTCTCTGTGCATGCAGCTCAGAACCATCTCAGGGCCTCTCAAGTCAAAGATAAGGCTTCCCTGCAGACCACAGAGGAAGATGCCAGAAAACCTGGGGGTGGAGCTCCCAGGAGTCCTCTTGTGCCAGAAGCTGGCGCCCCGGGGAAAAGGGAATGCCTGCTACAGACAAGAGATTAACCAGCTGGACACTGGGGTCCCCAGGCCCTCTAGATAAGACGGGGTCACCCGGGTCCCAGGGGTCTTTAAGGAACCTTCCAGGCCACAGCCTAGCCAAAGCCAGGAGGTACCCCCCGCCCACACCCGGCAGCCAGCCTCCTGGCCAGCACCTACAGGCATGGAAAGGCCTGCCGCAGGCTCTGGGGACAGCTCCCAGAGGCTGAGGGACGCGGCCTGCCTGCTTTGTGACCTTCAGAGCACCCCAGGGCACGGGCCGCGGGGAGCCAGCCCGGACCCGCAGCTCCTCGAGGCCAGGTCCACCCTGCGAGCCCAGCAGATCGACGCCACAGGAGGCTCGGCTTCCTGCCTCTCAAAGGTGGGCAGGAGGCCACATCCTGTCTCTCCTGGGCTCTCTTTCTTTTGAAAACCCTCAGCTCTGGGACAGTGTTCTCTCAACCCCCAAAACTATCTCCCTGTGGCCTGGGGCCTCCACCAGGTGCCCTGAGGCTTGGGACAGTCTCCACTCCCTGCAGGACTCCCCACCCCGGAAGACCCCCTCCCCATCACACGGGGTGGGCCTCTCTGGCCATCCTAAAGGCCCCACCACCCAATAGCACTGGGCAACTGCCGGGCTGGGCCAGGAGAGCAAGGCCCAGTGGGTGCCCTACCCGCTCAAGGCCGCCTTGACCCCCATCTGGTAGAAGGACCCGGAAGGAAGACCCCTTTGGGAGTGATAGCCCACGGAATAGATGGCACCAGGTGAGGCACAGCTGTTGAAAGAGTGCACACCACTCCAATCCAAGTGACATGGGGCCCGGGGGGGTGGGCCTCACGGTGGTGACTCTCAGGTCATGGGGTGACTCAGATGGTCTCCGCGAAGGGGACTCCTGGGGGAGGGGCAGAGGGCATCAGGGCAAGCCCACATTCTCTCCCGGACATGGTGCACAGTGGGAAGCGCCAGGCTGTGCTCAGAATGTTCAAAGAGAGACCACCTTGCGCAGAGGGCCCTCCACCTGCCCTTCTCACTCCCCACACCCTCTGCCTGAGCGGGTCTCTTCCCCCCTGGGCCTCCAGGCTGCACCTGTTCAAGGGACCAGGATGACACCCGTTGTCCTATCTCTGTCGCCTTAACCTCCCCGGCCAAGGGGCTGTCACTTGGCAGGTTTCAGGACCCCGAGTACAGTGGCCAGCCCCCAAAGTTGGCTGTGACCCTCTGGGCATGGGGTCCCGTGGATGTGCTGGCATCCCTCACCGGGTCCTCATCAGCATCGAGAGCTAGTCCTGGTCAGTGAGCTCAGATGGGAGCCCTGATGATAAGGCCTGGTCACACCACCTAGCCCACAGCTGGGGAACTTAGAGGAGGGGTCGTCTTTCCGGTCCCTTCTCTAGGGCATTGAGTGTCCCCCAGGTCAGATCTCAAGATGCAGGACCCCTGCCCAGATCCGTCTCCTGGCTCCAGGGCCAGTGTCACTGCTAACCGCCCCCCAGCTGGTCCCCTGCAGCCTCCAACACTAGGACGAAAGGCCTGGCTCACCTCCCTCCTCACACTTGGGGAGGGCACCCTGAGCTCGGATCTGCCCCAAGATGCCGCACTGTCCCTGGCTCCCTGGTGTCTGGGCTGAGCCCTGATGGCTCCGTCCCACTCGTTTTGTGTACCCACACTGGGTGGTCAGGCCCAGCACCTCCTTGGACGTGGTCCAGTGCTACTTCCAGGGAGCCAGGGGAGGGGTCCAAGCAAAAGAGGGGCCCTGAGGGGCAGTAGCCTCCAGATCCCCTCCTTGCGGGGCCCCACCTACAGCTCGCTCTCCTTTGTCAGCCTGCCTCTGACCGCCTTGACTGCCCCCGAGCGACAAGCAGCCCCTGGCCTCGCAGATGATGGCTTAGCGAGGTCCCCAGCCCTCCATGGACGCAGGGGAGCCTGAATCCATCTGAGCTGCATGGCCGCCGGGGGAGCCCGCGGAGCCGCGGAGCCTGGGCTGGCTGCAGCTTCGAGAAGGGCCGCGCGCCCTCTGGCGGCAGGACCCGGCCAGCGACTTGGGGCTCGCCTGGCCCGGCCGGGAAGGGAGGGCCACGTTCATGGACTCTCCTCTGCAGCCCGGAAACTGAGGTCTCCCGGAAGCCGAAGCCTTTGACAGAAATGGAGCCCCCAAGCCTCAAGGCGACTTCCCCAGTTTGCAGGGCTCACGGAGAAACGAGCACCCCCACAGCGGTCCACAGCTTGGCTTCTTGGAGGTGTTTTGGCCTTTTGATCTCCTCTCAAGGGACCCCTGCAGGGTCCAAGGCCTCGCCAGACCTCCCAGCCCCGGGGCCTTGAGCTTGGCCTTGGAACTCTCGCAATTGTGAGGTCCTGGGCCTTAAGCCTAGTAACAGACGTGGGTGTGGGGAGGCCTCTCTGCCAGAATTCAATCCCATCTCCTGGGGGGGGCGACCTGAGGCCAGTGGCTCGCTCGGAAAAGGACTCACCAGGGCAGAGCAGGGGAAACAGAAGCTTGTGATGCAGGGAGTAGCGAGCCGGGCGGCAGGAGAGAGCCTGCCTGCTGGAAGCTGTGGTGGGGACTGTAGCGAAGGGGGAAGAGGGAGGTGAGGGGCATGGGACGTATGGGGGCACAAGGGGACATGGGACATAAACGAGATGAGGGGACACAAGAATGTATGAGGGGTGAGGGATATCCGAACAAATAGAATTGTCTGTTTCTTTTTTTTTTTTTTTTAAGATTTTATTAATTTATTTGACAGAGAGAAACACAGCCAGAGAGGGAACACAAGCAGGGGGAGTGAGAGAGGGAGAAGCAGGCCTCCTGCTGAGTGGGGAGCCCGATGCGGGGCTCGATCCCAGGTCTCCGGGATCATGACCTGAGCTGAAGGCAGACGCTTAACGGCTGAACCCCGAATTGTGTGTTTCTGGAACTTGTGCCTGTTGTAAGCAGCCTAGTGGTCAGCTGGTGCCCATGGTAGGTCATGTGATGAACCTGCGTGCACTAAGCCCTGTGGTCGCAGGGCGCCCTTCTGCCTTCTTCAGGGTTTCATTGCTCAAGCCTGCTGCCCAAGAGCAGCCTCCCCATCCTAGACCTCCAGGTTGTCCCCAGGCCCGTCACCATTCGGAAGTAAAGTAACTGCAATGACCAGTGACCATCTCCTGAGACCAACAGCCAGCATTCTCCAGAGTGGACAGTTAGCCATCCCTTCCTAGACTCCTCTTCTAGGGCTCCAGGACCCCCTGCCTCTGGCCTCTAACTGCCTGGCCAACATCGGAAGATGGGGGTCTGCGGGAGGTGCACACACCAGTCAGCGGCCTGCACACTTCCCAGGGCTGGGGGCTTCCTCTCTCTGATTCTCCTGAGCCGACGCTCCTCCCCCCAACCCTCCTTTCCCCTCAGACATACCCACCTCTGCACGAGTCTGGATCAGAACTCAGCACTGTCCTGCTGCTCTCCAACGAACCATCACTGAATAAGATTGGTTTTCACTGCTGTGACTGGCATCAGGCGGTGTTGACCTTTCGGGGCCCTGGTTGCCTCCGACACACTCAAGGGCCTCACGGAGAGCTCTCTGTGGGCTTTGGTCTTGCCGGCAGACCAGCGCGCCTACTGCTCCGCTCATGGAGTGGACACTGTCCTACATAGTTGGCGGTCACACCGAGCAAGGTTGCCCAAAGAAGCCACCACTTCCTGGGCTGGGAAGGGGATCGTGGGACACTGCTCTGCTAAAAACTCCCTGCCAGCCCCGGGGGTGCCCCGCATGGGGCGCGGAGGCTTGGGGCACAGCGGGTGGAATACAGTCCTCAAGAGCAGTGGCCCGCTGACATTGGCTGTGACTCTGGGCCAGAGTCCCTGCTGCTGGGTTTAGATCTGTGTGTTACCATTTCTGTGCACAGGGATGAGTGTTTCCATCGCCCGCAGTCCCTGAGCTGTGTCATCACTCCCAGCCCATGACTTCTCAGTCAATGCTGGCCGCAGCTCACTGATTCGCGCCCACAAGTCAGGGCAACCTAATGGGAACCTGCCAGTCAACAGGAACGGCCTGGGGTGATGACTCAGTGCTTTCTGGAAACACGGGAAAGGAGCCCTCCTGGTGGCAGGAGGCCACATGCCAGCACAAGCTCCTGGAGGGTCTCAGACCCGATAAGCCTGCTCCACGGCGCACGCACAACACACAGCACGTAAACACACAGCCTGCCCGACACATACATACAACACGTAAACACACAGCCTGCCCCAACACACACACGGACACACACCGTGCCCACACAAGGCTGCTACACACAGAGCTGCTCCCGTCCGGGGTGCCCCCCCAGTCCTACGGGACTCTCCTCCAGCACCTCACCCCTCAGCTGTCCCAGGCCAGCACCTCCTCAGCGTCACCCCCACTGTGGGCTCAAAGGGAAGGGGCCTAGAGCGCCAGATGTTTCCCATGCTCAGTACAGTACGGGTCCTCGAGGGCAGTCCTCAGCCCTGCCTCTTACTTAGGATATTCTAATTCAGATTACAAATAATTTGTAATAAGTAAAAATAAGAGGATAATAGAAGACCTTATTAGAAGTTTTAATAAAAATTTAAACGAAGGCCTCTTTGTATTTGCATCAAGTACATTTTGAAGCGCCGACGTCATACAAGATGAAGGAGTCAGTCCCAAGTGCCTGCAGGTGCACGAGGGTGTGGCTCACAGGACTCTACGGTCACGTCCACCTGAGGAAGGACTAACGGGGTGGGAAACACATTGTTTACTCGCTGAACTCGAGTGAGGGGTGCTTTGTCTAGAAGCTCATCATCTGAGGATGATGAGCTTCTGTCTTCTGTCTTCTGATTTGTCGTCTGTCAGGTTTCTCCCGTCTGCCTTCATGGCGGCTGATGGGAGATTCAAGCCCTCAAGTGCAGGGTGAGGACACACAGCGGCCTACAGAGCCCGGTGCAGGTGCCACCTATGTGGTCAGCCCCACACATTGATGTCACTGCCACCCTTCCAGCTGATGCCCTCATTCCTTGCTTTCTCACTATCTTAGCCATCGTGGGTGTGGCCAAGCGTTGATGCGCAATGACGAAATAATTCCTAGGACGATGAGGCAGCAAAATTTCCGATGTCTCAAGACATAGGAAAGTAAGACCACTGACATGGTCTCGCGGGACCCGTGGGACAGGGGCTGGGGAGTAACCACAAGCAAAGAGGCATTTATTCTGTTTAAGCATAAACATGCCTGTGGGTTCTGTCTATGCTTTGGAAGACATGTGAGAACTAAAGTCATGAAATGCCAGCCCTTTGGTCCTGTGCACGCGTTGGCTGAGGGTGGCCGAGGGTGGCCGAGGGCCAATGTAGTTGGTGGGTAAAGGTGTCTGAGGGTGACTGAGGGTCGAGGTGGATGGTAACTGAGGGTGACCAAAGGAGTCTGACGGTGGTTGATGGTGGCCAAGGGTCAGAGCAGATGGGAACTGAGGCTGTCTGAGGGTGACTGAGGGTGACTGAGGGTGACTGAGG
>PITA01022636.1:0-29929 GCA_004023965.1 Spilogale gracilis | reverse complement strand
GGCGGCGCCTGGGTGGCTCAGTTGGTTAAGCCACTGCCTTCGGCTCAGGTCATGATCCCGGAGACCCGGGATCGAGCCCCACATCGGGCTTCCTGCTCGGCGGGAGGCCTGCTTCTCCCTCTCTCACTCCCCCTGCTTGTGTTCCCTCTCTAGCTGTGTTTCTCTCTGTCAAATAAATAAAATCTTTAAAAAAAAAAAATTAAAAATAGAACTACCCTATGATCCTGCAATTGTACTACTGGGTATTTACCCCAAAGATACAGACATAGTGAAGAGAAGGGCCATATGTACCCCAATGTTCATTGTAGCAATGGCCACAATCATCAAACTGTGTAAAGAGCCAAGGTGCCCTTCAACTGATGAATGGATAAAGAAGATATGGTCCATATATACAATGGAATATTACGCCTCCATCAGAAAGGATGAATATCCAACTTTTGTAGCAACATGGACTGGATTGGAAGAGATTATGCTGAGTGAAATAAGCCAAGTAGAGAAAGTCAAGTATCACCTGGTTTCACTTACTTGTGATGCATAAGGGGTAATATAGAGGACAGTAGGGGAAGGAAAGGAAATGGGAAGTATGGTAATTTGGGGAGGAAAACAAAACATGAGAACTTTGGACTCAGAAACAAACTGAGGGTCTTGGAGGGGAGGGAGTGGGGGATGGGAGAGCCTGGTGGTGGGTACTGAGGGCACATATTTCATGGAGGTCTGGGTGTGGGGCATAAACAGTGAATCTTGGAACACTGAAAAAATAAAATAATATAATAAAAAATATTTTCAAAAAGACATAACATTGAAATGGAATGCCACTATGCCATTACTTTCAGGCATCATTATCTCCCTAGGAAATTCAAGATACTTAATGGAAATATTTACAAATTAAAAGCATTCAATAAAGTAACAAAAAAATAAATAATTTTCCAATACACCAGAATGACTTTGAGAAAAATATAATGAAAAAAATTACTATTCCCCAAATATTGCGTATCTAAGAATAAAGTCTATTAGAATTTTTTTTAAAGATTTTATTTATTTATTTGACTGAGAGAAACACAAGCAGGGGGAGTCAAAGAGGGAGAAGCAGGCTTCCCATCGAGCAGGAAGCCCAAGGCAGGGCTTGATCCCGGCACTCTGAGATCATGACCTGAGCTGAAAGCAGACGCTTAAGCCACCCAGGTGCCTCCAAATCAATTAGAATTGTATAGGATAGAAATGAAACATATAATCAAAATTTACTGAAAAATATGAACACGAAAGGAGACTTGAAAAAATGGAAGACCATGTTCCTTGATGAAAAAAAAAATCAGTATTTCCTAAATTAAGTTTATAATGTTAAGAATCTTAATTAAAACTCCAACAGGGTGTTTTTGCATCTTGACAAGTAGATTTGAATGTTTATGTGGGGGAAAAATTCAGAAGGCAACTTACTAAGACAACCTTAATTCCCCCTCAGCTTAGGCAGATTTCTTCCTGACTGTAAGGATTTTGACCTCTCTTCTTTTAGATCATTTACTTTTAGAAAATTTGAAATTGTAAATTCTTACTCTGCCATTTTCAGATGTAAATAATTTTCTCCCAGCCTCTCCTCAGTTTCACATACCAGGAATGTGTTCTCCAAGAACCTCCGAACCATCCCTTTGAAACATAATCATCAAGTAAGGTAGTACCCTTCTATCCCAGTCTCTGTGGGAAGGCAGGAGCCTAATTCCCACTAAGTACCACATAGCACATACAGATGGTCTAGTCACATTGACAAATCTCCCCTCAATATCCTGCAATATTTTTCTACTAACTCACCCCAGCACTTAAAAATGCTTCCATCTCGTGTGTCAGCAAAGTTGAGTTCAATCTCTCTATTCCAAGAGGTATGACAATTTTCCAGTGGAGTCAAACCTTAGAATCCACTGGAGAGCTTCTTTAAATCACAGACTGCTGGGCACTACCTTCAAGTTCTGATTCAATAGGTCTAGGAGGGGCCAAAAATTTTTCTTTCTAAACTTGTTCCTAGATGCTACTGTTGTTGCTATTGTGAAAACCAGACTTTGAGAAACAATTATTTAAAGCATTTTTGCACCTCCACTGGGTTTATACCATGAATCCTATTGTGTGTCAGACAAAATGAATTTTATAAATTATTGTAATGGGAAGGAATTCTTCTATTACTGGTGGATGGCCAGGCAGACATTGGCAAACTTGATCTTGCATTTCAAAAAATATCTATGATTGGGGCACCTGGGTGGCTCAGTTGGTTAGGCAACTGCCTTCGGCTCAGGTCATGATCCCAGAGACCAGGGATTGAGTCCCACATCGGACTCCCTGCCCAGCGGGACGCCTGCTTCTCCCTCTCTCACTCCCCCTGCTTGTGTTCCCTCTCTGGCTTTGTTTCTCTCTGTCAAATAAATAAAATCTCTAAAAAAATAATTAAAAAAATATCTATGATTAAAAAAAAAACAAAACACCAAAACCCAAAAATATCCATGATCTGGAATTACTTTGTATTATGCTCTACACTACTTTCTTAGGGATGACATAACAAAATACTATAAACAATGTGGCTTAAAAACAATAGTTTTTTTTTTTTTCTCTCACAGTTCTAGAGGCTAGAAGTGCGAAATCAAAGTATTGGCAAATTTGGTTCCTTCTGGAGGAAGGGGGGATGAGGGAGAATCTGTTTCATGCCTCTTGTTAGCTACTGGTGGTTGTCAGCAATTCTTTGTATTCCCTGTTTTGTAGATACAACACTTAAATCGCTGATAACCTCTGCCATCATGTAGAGTTCTCCCTATGATTAATTAAATCTGCAAAGATCTTGTTTACAAATTCTGAGGCTCTAGATGGACATGCATTTGAGGGACACTGTGCAATCCAGCATATGCTCTAATCTGGAGTTTCTTAACTGCTTTGTTGTCAATGGTTGCACATGACAAAATACTGTTTCTGGTTCTTCTTAACCCTCAGGATGGCTGGGGGAGTACAGGGCATGCAGAGTCCACATCCTTTAGCACTATATCAAAACTCTTTAAGTACTCAGTGTGTCATATAAACATTGTCATTTTCTTTGCATACCATGATGTGAAAAACATGGGAAAATGCTATAATTGACTGAGGTAAATAAATACAAATAAATTAAGGGAACAATTTTATATTCCTCTTTCAGCACAATTAGGCCATATTATGCCAAGTTCTCTTAGGAAGTAAGAAAGTACAGAAAAATTAGTCCTCCTGTATTCCCCTTTGGAAAAAAAAATTAAATGGTCCTACTCCAAAATTGTTTCATTGGAGTTTCATACTCCTCAACTTTGAGGCTCCATTAAATTATATTCCAATAATTGGCAGTCTTTCAGGAAACATTTTTTAAATGGCTACTACATGTCAGACTAAGGATGTAAACATACTATATAAGATATATCCTCTAACCTTAAAATTCAGATGGAAGTTTCTATTTATTATATTCAGTTTTGTATAGAGCTAAACTCAAAAGAAATAATTACAAAACAATCTGTTGAATTCAGATATTGAGATATACAAAAGGAGCTCTTCCTTATAAAATGCATCCACACAGATCTCACTTATTTCCCCAATATCCTGTGAGATAAGCAAAGGAGTTATTAATCCCACCTTAAAGGTGAGAAAATTGAGACTCAGGGAGGTTAGGTAATATATCTATGCTGATATGACCAAAGCAGGGACACAGGTTTTAGTTCCTCTTCCATTGCTATTCTACTAACTCCACTTGTCTGTTTCCCACAAAGGATTTAGGAAACAGCAGGGCTCTTTTCTTCTCTGGATGGACAGGGAAGGGAGGAAGATAACCTCTCAGTGAAGAGAATCTTGTTCACTGTTACCAAGGCTGAGCTTAAAAGCCATAAATTTATGACAGACATAAATATATAAAGAGCTAAGTTTCTAAGAATGGTAACTTGTCCACCTAGCAAGAATATAGTATTTTTTTCCAGACAACTTGAAAGTCGTCTGAAGAAACCCTGTCTTATGACTGAGTACTCTCCATGGTCTTTTATTTGCCAAGTTCAAAAGCAAAATATCACCACCTCAGGAGTCAGGAAACAAGCCTTTTGAGCATGGGGAACACCAGAGCCCTAGTCCAAGTTCTTAGTCCGAAGATCCTCTGAGGGGAGTGGTGAAATCAGGCCACACAGGACTGAATAAAAGGCAGAGTAAACCACAACACTACAACACTTTAAGTCTCATTTTTCCTTAAAATTGATTGCAGTTGTGTAACTTCCCAGATTGTTAAATCTGTTCTAGCACACTTTCCCATCCTCACACTTCACATAGAAACAAAAGCAAAAACAAAAGTGTTTCTACCAAATATGTTCCCTATGCAAGCAGAAGCTCCTTCTTCCCAAGTCTGATTGAAGAATGTATTCCAAACAACTTTGCATTCAAATTTTCCAAGGAACAAATGAATATTTCTAGGAGAAATGTAATTTCTAGACATATAAAGGAGCTCTGTGTGTGTGTGTGTGTGTGTGTGTGTGTGTGTGTGTGTGTGTGTCTGTCTGCCTTCCTAAACTAAAACCAGACATGGGTGATGATGAAAACAAGAAAACAAAAAGAAGACTTTTTCATTGCTATTAATAACATTTTTTACTATTTAATGCCAATAATACATGATTATATTTTTATATAAAAAATTCAAAAAAAAAAACAGATATATTCAGAATAAATCCACAGGTTCCTTGCACTTCATACCCATACTCTCCTCTCCCTCTCCACTGTCCATTTTGTGTTCAGTCTTTTGTTTTATTCCTATTGTATACATTTGCATATATATGCATACTTATGCATATGTATCTTTGGGGTTTTTTTTCATAAATAAATCATCTTTACAAGTTGCTCTACAACTTGTGGTTTTTAATTTAACAATGTCTTGGAATTTTTACTTGTGTCGGGGCATACAGAGCAACCTCATTCTTTTGTAAAAACTGCTTATTATTCCAAAGTATAAATGACTTATAATGTATTTACTTATTCACTGTGTTTATTCTTTAGTGCCACTGCAAAATTTGTCCACGAAAAATCCACCATCTGTGGTGGACTTCATTCCACTTCTTTGCCTCATGATTAGCCTTTAACTATATTACACCCCAGTGTTTGACATTAGAAAAGCATCCTAGTAAAACAGGATGGAAGTTTCTATTTATTATATTCAGTTTTGTATAGAGCTACATATTTATATAGGTGAAATCTGTGACACCTGAAAAGACAATAGAAAATCCATGTGTTTTAATACAATTAATTCCTATTTTCAATTAGAGTTGTACATATAGAGAAAAACCAATATAATGATCTACTCTTAAAATAGCACTCATAAATTACCATTGATGGGAGGAGTTTTATTGCTATAAAGATTAGAGAGTATGTAATTTTAAACATTATAAACAATGAATTCTCCCTAGTGTTTAAATTTTCACATTTTTATAAAGTTCTTAGGTACTCCCTCAGTACCAAAACAGCCTTATTTGGGATTTCTTTGAGAAATTGTTTGGGGACCATTTCTGCTTTCAGGCATCTGTTCTCAGAGGGAGATGACCTGCCAGCCCCAAGATATGGTCATCACTTGAAGTCGTTTTGCAAAACTCACTAAATAGGGATAAATTAATGATTCACACCCAAAACCCTGTGTTACTCTCTTTTCCGTCCACAGTGTATTCTCCAAATCTCATATAAATCAAAGAAAGGTAGTGTAATTCTGCATTGAAGAAATCTTCAAAATTATACTCAGAGAAACAGTTTTTGAAGTAAGAGAGGCTGGTTGATGATGTACTGCTTAACACATGGAAAACAACAACAACAACACAAGTTCAGATGTACTGATTGTCTTATTAGCCTGCCATTTGCCAGGAACAAATGGCCCCAGGGTTATCACTCTACAGGGAGTGAAAAAGTCATTGGAGATGGATCCTGCCTCACTGCCCCTTTCTAACTTTGCTAAGGATTATATCGAAATAACAAATCTGTAAATTTTGCTGTGGTTTATATTAATGCGAATCTTAATACTGCTTTGTTGTTATCTTTCCAAGAAAGCCATGACCAAAACTGGAAAATGAATGTCTATTAGCTTTTTCTTACTTCTCTCCCTTCCTTCCTTCTTCCCTCCCTTCCTTCCGTCATTTTATCCCTTCTGCCATCCTTTCTTTTTCTCGCCCTTGTTACAAGGATTTCTCAACCTCAACACTACTGACATCTGAGGCCAGATCATATTCCCTTGTGGGGGGCTATCCTGTGCATCACAGGAGTTTGGCACCATCCCTGGCCACTACCCACTAGCTGCCGATAGTACCCCCTCAGTTTTGATAACAGACACGTCTCCACACATTTTCAGATATAAAAAATCACTTCCTTTGGGAACCACTGTGGTATCATTTGTTAAATATGACATTTACTGCAGTAGATTCTTAATCGAACTTCTCCTATCTACACACCTTGTCAGTCTGTAAACTGATCTTACCTCCCGCCATGCCCGTAGTGTCACTTCAGCAGCTATCCTCAACATCCTAGGAATGGGAATATAACAAAATCATTATGATAAAAATAATTACCAGCTTCTGTTCTAAGAACTTGAACATATTTCACATAATCTCTTCATGATTCAGTTTCCTCATCTGTAAAAAGGAAATAATAATAGTAACTACCTGAAGGATCTTGTAAGAACTAAACAAATTAATGTATGGAAAGCATTTAGTTGCATCTGGTATTTGGTAAATGCTTCCTTAAACATAATGATCCTTACCTTTATTGTTATTGTTATCATTCTCCCTGTTAAATCTCACTACTGCCCTGAGAGCAGGGGATCTGGGATGTAAACATGAATCTATTTTTAATACCCAAGCCTGAGCTCATAAACATTAATGTTGCCTTAAAAGGAGAAGCACTAAAAATAACATATGAGAGCTACATTTGTAATTTTAAATTTTCTAGGATCCAGATTTTTAAGGAGTAGAAAGAAACAGGAGAAAGTAATTTTATATTTTATTTTAATCCAATATATTAAAATATTATAATTTCAACATGCAATCAATATGAAACATCAATGAGAAAATTTATTTATGGGGGGTACTAAGTTCTCAAAATCTGGTGCTTACAGCTCATCTGTCTGAAGTAGATACATTTTAAGTGCTCAATAGACATATGTGGTTAGCCTACTACATTGGACACATAGGGTTAGACTAAATACATGTGAAGAGCACCCCTCCCATCATGTGTCAGTCATGTGGTTGAATGTCTTGCCTTCTTCACTCAATTGAATCCTTTTTCCTGAGAAGCCTATATAGTTTGCTTGTCATTGCATAGCACACACAATAGGAAGTGCTTTGTATTTATTGAACAGAAGCATGAATGCAAAAATGAATAATTGCATGAATAAATAAGAGAATTAAATAATATAAAAACCAAATAGCAGGCTGCATGCATATTTTTTTTAACCTTAGAAAGTAGGCAAGTTTGAAAATTCAAAACCTCTATTGTAAGACCCATTTGGCTTTGAAAGAAAAGTGTCAGAGCTATAACAGATGCACCACTCAAGTCTCCTGCTGTCAATCTGATAAAATCCTGAATATTTTCACAGTAGAAATGCACATTAAATTTTTTATGTGTTCACATGCCACCTGTAGAATTACATGATTGTATAAAATTCATTTTAAACTCTCTTGAGGATAGAATGTAAGCGAAATCTCTTTAGAACATTACATAGAAATATCACAAAGGAATGGGTAATTGATATCAATGTGAAATTCTGAATTGTAGCTAAATAACAGAACTTTGAATCTCAGGTAACATTCCTTTAAATGGTGAGTAAATACTGTCGGTTGTTTGAGCTATTTTGAACACAGTTCCTAAGACACTGTTTTTTCTTAAAATATGGAGCCCAAGCTAGGCATAATACTCTAGATCATCAAGTGAGCACAGGATACAATGAAATTGATTATTTTAATAAACTTTGCAATTATGAATATGTTCATTGTACTAAATTTTAAAAGCTCTGCCAACTCACTTCTATAGGTCATTTTCATGTGTAGGTCCATGAATCAAACACTGCCCAGCCTCTATGTATACATATTTACACAGATAGTATATTGCATAGATACACACACATAAAATTAAACTGTCCCAAGAGCTCCTATAAAATGTAATCTTCTTAAGTTTCAGTCATATTTTCAGGTTTTTAGGTCAAAATTCACTTTCCTACCTTTATGGCAATCACAGATCTGATAAGCACATCCATATCTCCATCCAAATATTTATAAAAATATTGAATAAGGCAAAATTTAGGAGGAAGTTCTACAGGGTGGCATTAGGTGAAATAGTTCTCAAATTTCATATGCAAAAGAATCATCCTGGGGAGCGTCTTTAAAATGTAGACATCTGGGCCTCTCCTTCAGTAATTCTGATACAGTGGTTGTGGAGTAAGGCCTAAGAATATAAATTTTTAAAAAGCACCTGTGGAAATAAGCAAAGAATGCCAAATGATAGCAAGCAAAGGCTATTTATTCAGAGCTTGCTATAACAAGGGAGTTAGCCCCATCTTTTGCATTTGGAAGAGACAGGCAGAGAAGCAGAAAGTCTTTATTTAAAGTGGATGGGGGGAAAAGAAGGCTTCAGGTGCTATGGACTGAATCTTTGTGTGTCCTCCTCCATGCCCTCATCTTTCCCCCACCAGATTCAAATGCTGAAATCCCAACTCCAATGTCAATGGTGTTAGGAGGGGTTTTTGGAAGGTAATTAGATCATGAGAATGGAGTGCTTATGAAAGAGACCTCAAAAGCTTTCTTACTCCCTTCTGCCATGTTGGGACAGAGCAAGAATGCTGCCTATGAACCAGGCTCCCCCCTAGAAGATCCTTGATTCTAGGCTCCTGAAATATGAGAAATAAATATTTATTGTTTAAACCACCCAGTCTATGATATTTTTGTTATTATAGCCCCAGAGATTAAGATATCATATATGAATAGATTGAAGATTGCCAGCATGGGGAAGCTGCAGGCTGGTGAAGGAGAAATGAGGCATCCTATATGACTCGTTAGAGGTACATATTTGGTTTTCTCCCATTAATCCTAAATGGGAAGCAGAGGCAAAAATTAGGACACAGTCAGTTATTAAAGTCCTGGCTACTTGGGTTTATTTGTTTACAGGGGCTATTATTTGCCTTCCTGGGCTGTTTGATACAGATACTAATCTGACTTCCTCACTAGTTATTCTACATAGTAGGTTGGCTTATTAGGCGGTTGCTACAGATTGTAGGTTGGAGTTTTATTTTTATATAGAGTCTAATCATTGTCCACTTGTAGACTGTCTCTCATGTTCCAGGACATTCTGATACAGGAGGTTCTCACACACAGCACGCCAGATGTTCAAAGCACTTATCTTTATCTTCATGGTTGATTCTAATTAAACCAGGCTCTCTGCCAGTTGACATTTCCCCATATAGTCACAGTCCATATGGACATTAAGATAAAATGACCAATTGGAATAATAATCACTTATTTGTTTAACACTTCAAAATTTACAGTTTTTACATTCTTTTTTACATTTAATTTTCATATCACCTTCATTTATGAGGAACATGATTCTATATTCTCAAACTAGTGGAAAATGCATTCTCAAATATTGCTAGCAGCAATGAAAACTGGTCTAGTCACTTTGGTTGGTTTCTGGTTTGGAAAACCACTAGAAGTTTCTTATAAAGTTCATATTCACTTACTAAATGACCTAGCAATACCATTACCAGGTATCTACCCTACTGGAAGGAAAACTTAAACTCATGCAAAAATATGTGTGTGAATATTTACAATAACTTTATTCATGAATGCCCCAAACCAGAAATAACGCAGATGTCTTTTAAAATGGGCCACTGGATAAACAAACTGTGTTACATCCATGCAATGGAATATTACTCAGCATTAAAAAGGAATAAGCTATGGATTCAAGAAACAACATAGAAGAATCTTAAATGCATTTGGTAAATGAAAGGCTACATAGGGTCTGTTTCCATTTATATGACATTCTTGGAAAGGCAAAACTGTAAAGATAGAAAACATCTGTGCCTTCTAGGGGCTTAGGAAGTATGAGAGGAAAGAAAATGGCCAAGGGGCAGCATAATGGAATTTTGAGGATGAGAGAGCTGCTCCTTAGGGAACTGGCATGGTGGATACATGTCTCCATACATTTGTCAACTTTCATGGACATTACTCATACATTTGTCAAATTACATAGAGTAAGTTTTACTCTATGTAAATTTTTAAAAACCAGCTCAGATATAAGAAGAATCTAAAATAGAATGCAGTCTGTGGCAAAGGAATTGAAGTGTATGGAAAACATAAATACATAGGAAGGAGTGGGTAAGAAAGGAGCAAACCTAAGTTAGTTTGCCAAACAGTGATTTGTCCATAAAGCTAAAGATAAAAGAACTACATGCAAAAACAGTACTCTGGTTGGTGGATTTGTTTCTCACTGAGGTATGAGTTAGTAATTCTGCAACCACTTTATAGATACAATAATACACACACAGACTAGGTCAAACAAATATGTAAATAAATTAGAAATAATGGAAAAAATACCTGGATACCCTACTCTTGAAAAAAAAAGACAAGATTTATAAAATACAAAATTGTTTGTGTCCAGGACACAGCAAAAAAAATATTTGTAGCATGAAATTTGAGACATAGAGATTAATACAAGGGAGCGGGGCATTTCTAAACATGATACAGATAACACAGCCTGTATTTCTTTCTGCCTTTGATTTAGAGCTTTATCTATAGCAAGACTGGTCAAAGATAAGATAAAAAATATAATAAACTGTTACAAGTATTTCAAAACAGTAGCAGTAAGTAAAATCATCAATCAAAAAAATTTAAGGCTTTAAACCACCATATAACAAGATCTTATTACTATCTGTTATTGAAAAAGTCAGCATACAGATTATAACAGGAGATAACAAAACATATAAGTGCCAGATGATCAATGGTGATGGCTTTCCTAGAGATTGTGGACTGTAAAAAGGAAATAAAAAATAGCTAAATTATGATCAGAATGAGTTTGCTCCTGTTCTTTTCAATGGTACTGGAGTTCATAAAATAAAGAAAGGTGTGCTATAGAATCATTTAAAAACTACCATTGATGAGGAAGAGTCCTCTCCTCATTTAAACTCATGTTTCATAGGTGGGATCTGCTTTGCAGAGTTGTCTTACGACTTTCCATGACATTTATTGATGGTGGACACTCATATTACTGAGCAGTTTCACTGAAATTTGTGACCCACCTATTCTTAGTCACTCTGGTTGTTATTTAATGATAGAATTAACGCACATTTTGCCATTCCATGCAAATTTTGCCATGTAGAATCTATGGTTTTCATCAGAAATGTAAAAAGGTCAGTAAGTAAAGCAAAACATCTTAAGCTCAACTGACTGCCTTGAAGTCAGAATTTTGAGTATCTGTCTTGCCCCTTCCTTACTGTAGGCAAAGAACTTACTCTGGGCCTGTTTCTTTGACTGACAAATGCCGATAGTAATCCTTTGCCTGCTCTTTCCACAGGGCTGTCAGGAGGACCAAATGAGCTTATGGAAGCATTAGTGTTTTGTAACTCATTACATAAAAACTATACAAATGAGAGTTGCTATGATGACTCTAACTATTAACAAGAAAATTCTTCACATGAATGAAAAATCAAAGGAAAAATCCTTATATTGACAGAAACATTACATAATGAGTGATTTGCTCTTAGATCAAATGATGTGAGTCTGAAAATCATCAATATGACCATTAAAATGTTCTTCCAATTATAGAAAATTCAATGATAAAGAAAAATACATGTAAATTATAATGTACCTCAATTTATAAATATCAAATATTGCAATTATGAGAGGAAACAGAAGTCAATAGCCACCTTCTTTCCTTACTTTACTTAACTAAGAAATAAATAAAGCATACAAATCCATTCACACAAAGACACTGGGAATTATTCTCTAAGGTGTACCTCTGGGATGTTAAAAAGATATGAAAACTGAATATAAAAGGAAAGAGTTATTGATGGTAGAATCCTGTCATCAGGGAAACACTGACCTCTTTTCAAACACACCAGGTGGCAATTACCTGTTCTTACAAAAAACCTAGATCTGCTTTTGTCAAGTCAATGAGAGCAAATAAAACAAGAATTCTATTGTTAATCCTGGAGATAATATGATATAAAGAGAAAACCATAGAAAGATCAGCAGGCCTTATTTCTATCTTAGTTTTGCCTTGTTATTAGCTATTCTGGACCTCAGGTTTTTTCACTAGTAACACTGCCCTACCTATTCCAAAGGGTGTGAATGTGGAGAGATACGGAGAGACAGAAAGAGATAGTATAAGAAAGATATGCCAAATGAAATAAATGTGGAAGTGCAAAATAGTGGAGTTTATCAAGAATGAGATTACAGTTTTACATTTGGGAACTAACTGCACCATACAATAAATCCAGTGATTAAAAGTCTGCCTATCATAGGAGCACCTGCATGACTCAATCAGTTAGGCATCCAATTCTTGATTTCAGCTCGGGTCATAATCTTAGGGTCATGAGATAGAGCCCTGCATTGGGCTCCACACTCAGTGGGGAGTCTGCTTGAGATTCTCTCTCCTTCCACCCCCCCCCTCACTGGCCTGCACTCTCTCTCTCTCTCTCTCTCTCTCTCTCTCAATCTTAAATACATACATATATATATATATTTATTTTTTTTTTAAAGTGTGCCCAAAATCTAACAATCAAATTCTTTAGGATTGTAATTTCTTGGGAGTGATTAAGAATTTAACTTCTATCATTTCTTGAAAACATTAGTTCCTGCTATCCACTGTCTGCTATCAGAGAGGCCTTCTTTACTCAAGGGTCTACCTCTGCTTTCCAGTCTCAGCCCAACTGTGAAGGAGTTGAAATAATTTTGTAGAACTTTCTCTCTCAGCACCTTCTCAAGAATTATGGTGTTACTTCCATCATCCTGGAGCACTGTGGCAACTGTTCGTACACTTTTGCATAGGTCAGCTGCTGACGCAGGGCTTAGAGACTTGATAAAGCCATATCATGCTCAGTCTCAGTTTCCCCACCTGAGAAACAATATCATGCTAGCTTACATCTTAGTCTTTTCCTGCCCTAAAATCCCATGCTCATATTTCAAACTGACAAAAAAGAAACCATGCTTACTTGGGTCCAGGTGGAAAACAGTCTTGTCTCTGTAGAATACAAAGCCACACTGTGCAAAGAAGCTCGTGAGTCCCCCAGGGGTGGACCCCAGTTGGATGGGGCCTGAAGGTCATACAACTGGGGTGAGGGATTCTTTAAGGAAAAGAAGACAATATTTTGAATATAAAATTAACTAAAGAGGACATGTTTGTTTAGAATTAGAGAATAAATCATAACAAAATTACTAATTTTAAAACATTGACAAATAAACACAAAATCAAAACAGTATCATGTTTTTCTTAATTAACTGCTGGTATAATTCATAGTACTTTTTTCTCATATTTTTGGTTGCATGCTCTTTCCTTCTTTGTATGATAAGGATATTTAAAAATTTCACATAAAGAGAATAAAATGATAATTTAGTTTTCCCTCTATCATGGATAATCAAAAGTTTTTTTTAATTATCCATGCTTAGAAAGCATAAAACATAGGACTGCACATACATGCATACTGTGTTTGAGGATGGCCACCCGTGTGTGCCCTGCAAATGCAGGATTTCTGAGAACTTTACATGTCTTATTACTGTGAACGTTACAATGCATTTACATTTCTGTTGTAGTAAGCCACTGATAAGAACCAAAGTCTTCACTTACAGCTTTGCTCACTGATGAATAAGTATTTCTGGAAGCTATTCTTGGATTAGCATAGCTAGCAATAACTTCACTATACATGAAAGTGGCTCTAAGTCACACAAATTCATAGCGATGAGCCCAAATTAATTGTATCCCTAATTCAACTTTGCATTAATGAATTCCAATAATGCCTATGGTCATTCTAATGCATCTAATAGGAGGAGCATTACTTTGTAGGGAAAGTAGAATTGGAAAGATGCAGAGGACTTAACAAAATATATCTAGAATGTCTAAATTTTGAAACTTTACACGCACAAAACCTCCTCTCAGGGCTTTGGAATGCACAAGGTGAGAGCTGCTGAAGGTTACACGTCATTAGCTTCATGGAAATCTTCCTCTGTCTCTCCAGGTGGCCCCAGCCTGCCCCTGTCAACAGGAACCTGAGTAGGAGGGAGACTCAGCCTCAAAAGATGACACTTGAGAGTTTAAGCTGGAAAGTCATGAGAAGGAGCAAATTCTAGAATGCTTGGAATAGTTCCTAAAGGTGGGATGAAGGTAGTTGCTGCCTTTATCTTTCATTAAAAATGGTATGACAGCATCTTTCCCAGATAGAAGAATAGGAGATGACCAAGGCTGGGCTAAAACCAGATTCTGCCAAAAGGGCCAGAGCACTTGCATGCACCAGAGGTCGATGCCAAATGCAAAATGGAATGAGAGGGTTGAGAGCCATGATTGATCAGTAGTATCTGTAGGGCACTGAATTAGAAGGCGGTACCATATAATCCTGATATTTAGCTTCCCTGGTTTGATAATGTCAGTCCAAAACAGAGAACATGAGAAAAGTGATTGGAGATAGTAAACAGCGATTCAAGCTACATTCTGAATAAAAATAGTGGTCTAGAGACCAATACATACATATAAACATAAAACTTCAGGCATGTAAGAACACTTAGAGAATATAGTTCAGATGGAAAGTACTATGTCCAAGTCAGATACAGGTTGGGAGAAATTAAAAAGTAGCATAATCAAGGAAGGAAGGACTTCCCTCCTTTCCTCTTTCCTGTCCCTCCTTTTCTCTTTCCTCTTTCAGCAACTCAGTGGTATGGGCTGGTAAAGCAGGCAGTTCTGTTACTTGGGCCTAAGAAGGGATTACCAGATATTTGCAATTCATAACCATAGCACCACTGGAAGAGTCTGGAATTTTTTCTTGTTCTCATAGATAAAAAAGATAAAACATGATCTCTGCCTTCACAATATATATGTTTATATGGAAATCTGTATTAGGTCATAGACCCTGACATGGAGATTTGCTTACAGCAGTCTTAGGAGAGTGTTCTCAGGAACAGTACCAGTAATGAAATGAGGGCAGCAGAATCGGACAGAGAAAGAAGTCAAAGCATAATACAGAAGCAACAGAGCCTTCAGCCTACTCCAGAATGCTCTGGAGTGGGAAAAACTCTTTGGACTGGCCTTTAAGTGAGGAAATGGGGTCTTTGCACCCCCACAGTGGACCCGTCATTGGAGGGAGGCTGTCTCTGGGGAGGGTTATTGCAGCTCCCTTCAGGTCCAGGGTCCTTCCCAGAGGGAGACTGGGCTGTAGGTCCTGTGCCGCCCGCACTCCCCAGAGCCAGTGGCATGAATGCCATCATCCTGAACAAGCAATCTGTGCAGCACATGAAAGTGTACACTACAGACAAAGTACAAAGAAACAAAAATAAGCTCTAAAACAGTAGTATAAGATCTGAAATTTAGTTCTAGTTCATGACGTCCATTACAAACTGAGACTCCAGGACAACAGAGAAGGAGCCTCTTTCTGATCCTGCTCCTTTGTTTGAGTACCTTCCCTGAACTGAGATTATGTGTCTCCCACAACTTTTGCTAAAATGTAATGCATCCCTTGAAAATCCTAAGGCAGAGGAGCTAAGAAACCAATGACCACTTTGAGAACAGAATAAAGATAGGTGTGAGGAGACAGACGATGCTGCAAGTGTTCTCACTGGAAAATTACAGCGGAAGACTGCAGTTCACCAAAGGCATCTCAAGGGCAATGGCTACCCTTGAAGAAGATGGCAAGCTGCAAGCCCTAGGGAGGAAGAGAGCTTTTAAGTCAAATTTGCTATTCCTTCCTATTTTACTAGGCCAGGCCTGCTGCTCATGTCCTGTTTTGAATATTCTATTTCTGTTTAACTACATTCTGTGATTCTGTCCCCCGATAGCAGCTGCTCCACACTTGGCAAACTCTGTGGGCAATTCAAGGATTTGTTTACCTTTGCTCTGAAGCTCTGTGACACTTGTTCTTACATTCTGATAGAGGCAACAGAAGGAGAATAAATGTATAACATAGAGAACCAACTACCGTTACCTCAAAAATAGGCTGGCTGGATGTGTGTTTTCCCTTAACTGCAATTAAATATTTTTTATAATAGTGAATGCCAAATAAGTGCAATGGTCCAAGAGAAAATAGAGAAAACAAATGCTAACTGTCGCCATGTGGCAATCCCAGTTGTATTTGGATATAATCATTAACTTTGATTCTCAGGAACTTACAGGGAAAAAAATAACGTTATTCTCTAACATTATTCAGAAACCTTGCAAATGAAGTCTCTGTCAAGTGATTTCCAAATTTACACTTGAAAAATGTGGATAAGGATTAGGAAATTAGCAGGGTGGGATTGAGAGATATCTTTTGTTTGACAAAACATACTGAGATTTAGCTTTTAAAGAAAACTAGCAAGTGCAGGGTAGAAACCTTAGAGTCAATAATCTGTGTTTTTTTAAAGATGGTATTTCCTTGGAGACCATGATTTTGAACTATATTATTTTTATTTTATGTGTGATAGCTGAATTCTTGAATCAATTTTCAATTTCCAGACTCAGAAAACCACTCATTTAGGGTACTAAAAATTCTTTTCTCTTCTTCCTACCATTTTATCTTTTTATTTTTACAGGCCCAACTAGATCTGCCAAAGTCCTAAATTCAAATATACCCGTGGGTCGCTGTTTGACTTTATTGATTTACATGAAATTAGGATCACTTTACATACTGTTTGCATTGGGGTTTTTTGTTGTTCCTAATAAAAGAAAATGATAAACAATAACTTAATTGTTTCTTTCAATTTACTTTTATTTTCTGTTAAGTATTTCCTTCCCTGAGAGCCAGACAGTTTTAAAGGATTGTCATTTTATACACCTGACTCAAATTGGGTGATTTTGTTCACCCTGGGAAATCCTGATTATATTCTGGGTCGTTTTATATTTCACTTCACTTGAAATTTTTTTTTTTGCCTTTCTCTCCAAGTAGATGAGAATGGCCTCTCTGGTCCCATTAGGACTTTAAGAAGAGAATATATAGATAACAGTTACCCTAAGATTAAATAGGCATTTGTAATATAAAATTCCTCTGTCAATTATAACTTCCCCTTTGTGGTTTGTGAATTATTTTATATGTTTGAAGTACATCCCTACACCAAAGTCAGGCCTTAAGTTCTTCCCACTTCTTCTTAAGTATGGAAATTAATCATTTGGGACCACAATTAAACATAAGATTCACAAGAAAGGAAATCTAACACAGAGAGTTTCCTATAGACATGTTAGATAACACTTAATGAAGCATTTTGTATCCTGTTAAGACTTTATACCATGCAGTCTGTGTGTAAAATGGTTACTGAAATGGTTTTCATATTTTAAAAATTATATGATTAAAAAATTATATGATTCCTCATCTAAATGACAAAGTTGGGAGTGACACTCTAAAACAGGCCACAGGCAAGTAATGTATGATATGTATTACTCTTAGTCATTACATTAATATTAATAATACTCATAAGGAATTAAACTATTAATTTTTCATAAGACCTAAAAAAAGTCATATTATTGTAATAATTCAATCACAGAAAACACAAAGGATGCAGAATTCCATCTGAATGCAAACAGAATTTAAATATGTATGTTTCCGTTTAACCACACCGGTATTTGCTATAGATGTGGCTTAGGTTTTATTCTAGCTGTGTAAAATAATTCAACCAACTTTCTTCTTTGCATACAAAGAAAATATTTTTGCAATATGGTTTTTTGTTTATCTGAACTACAGAAACTCCTTCTACCCCCAGCCTTGAGTCCATCTTTTGAACCATATTTTAGCCCATCCTGAAATGAATATTATTCTTACAGAACCAAGAGTTTTGTTAACTGCAAAAAGACAACTTTCTTGTGCTTACTCTCAGAAAATCTGCAGAATTTTTTTTTTAAAGATTTTATTTATTTATTTGACAGAGAGAAACACAGCGAGAGAGGGAACACAAGCAGGGGGAGTGAGAGAAGGAGAAGCAGGCTTCTGGCTGAGCAGAGAGCCCGATGTGGGGCTCGATCCTCGGTCTCCAGGATCATGACCTGAGCTGAAGGCAGTCGCTTAACCAACTGAGCCACCCAGGTGTCCCCAGAATTTTTAATTACAGAGAGCTGCTAGCTTTACCACAGACACACCCAATCATAGCTTCCTGTAAGGATTATAACTGTGTTTGAGGTAAGTGTTCTGCTTGGAAACAAACATGACTGGGTCATGACTAATTGTAAAAGGGGTGGGTTGAAACAGCAGCACCAGAAGTCACTTGCAAAGCTAATTCTTCCCACTCACCTCTTTTAATGCTGTATAAATCTAGATATCTGCTGGGTGACATTCAAATACAATTTCTTCGGTCTGTTTAAGTCATCTCCATGCTCCATTTATACATTCCCTAGTGTAGGGCCTGCCTCCAGGAGTGCTGTGACATGACCAAGTTCCTACTTTCTTACATCAGTACAGAATTTCCTACTGTATTAGTCAGGATGGTCTAGGCTGGGCTCCGGTAACAAATTAACCCTGAAATTTCAATGGCTGAACACTACAAAGATTTATTTCTCACTCATGTGAAATCTGATAGCCTCGATGCAGTAACTCAGTGATCCAGCTATGTCTATGTCATGGGTCTGCCTTTTCGACAACTGCAGCAGAAGATGTCACCTAAAAATCACACAGTTGCTCCTCTGTGTTGTGACCCAGAAATGACAGGGGCACTTGTACCCTCAACCTATTGGCCAGAATTCATTGTATAATGTTTCATCTGGAGCCAGGGCAGGTGGGCCAGGGTGGTTGAATTATTACTGTACTTACCATTTTTCCACTATAAAAGTAATTTTGTGGAAATTTACAAAGATCAATGTCTTTTGACCTTTTAAAAGAAGAGAGGACCAGGAATATAAGCATTTCTTAGAGGGACTCTATAGTTTTGTCCTGTTTTGATACTTATTAAATCACAAGTGTAGTTATTGGGTAATTTAGATAATATTATCTGAAACTTCAATTAGATATAAAATATTACTTATAGATCATTTTTTAACTACTGGGGTTTTAAATTTACATTTAAATTTCATTTAGAAATGTAAAGACTAATATTAAAGGAGAAACTTGATGCTGCAATGCATCTTTGAACTTTTTCCTAGAGCTCTGGCTTCTCATCTTTGCATTGCTAAAATGACTGTATATCTTTATTGATCATTATTTCTTTACTTATTAATTAATTATTAACATCAATATTGTATCTACTGAGTCAAGCTACAAATCACAAGCCCTCCTGCTCCTTTGTCTCATCCTTAAAATGCAAGCAATCATTAAATTCTGTCAATTCTACCTCTTTAATATCCCTCACATCCATTCATTTCCTGGTTTATTCATTGTCACATTCATCTTATTTCACATTACTGTCATCTCAAAGCTGCATAATTGTGAAAACTTCCTAACTGGTTTCCGTGAACTTCGTATTATACACCTCCAATCCACTCCCTGTTATTCATCTAAATTCTAAAATAAAGCATTGTATATGTTTGTGTATATACAAATTCAAATGTGGTCATATCATCGTTATCCCACACTAGACGAAGTCAAACTCCTAGCCTCTCATAGCAAGACATAGTATGTCCTGCTGACCACTCCATCAGTCTTACCCAGTGTAGCCACTGAGATCAACATATTTTTCTGGAGCACTATTCTCTATTGGAGAGATTCACATGTATTTCCATATGACCTCATAGCTCTCACTTCTGACTTACTTATTTTTATCTTCTAGGACTTGGTTTAGCAGTAATCTTCCAGGACGTCATTTAGCAGTAACCTATAAATACAAATGAAGTCGTTTTCCTTCAAGCTTTCATACTTTGTGCCGGCCACATCATAGCTCTTGTTGCACAAAATGGTATTTTTTCCCCTTTATGGGGGGTCTCTACAGCTTTATCAGCATTGTTCAAGTTGAAGTCCAAAGAGTACCTTCATCTGAATCATGTAGGGAGCTTGTTAAAATTATAGATCCTAAGATACCACTCTAGATCTACTGAACCAGAATCCATAGAAGTGGAGTCCAAGGCTCCATATTTAAATATATTATCCAGATTGTTTTGAGGCCTACTGATGTTGGAGAACCATTATTGCAGGCTATAGGTCCTTTTGGAGACATATTGATTTAGCCATTTTCTCCACATGCCTCTATTTATGCCTACCACAGTGCCTGGAATGGTAGGCAAGCAAAAATTTAATACTAGAAATTACTATTAGGCATATTAAAATGACCTGAGGTTTACACATTTAGCACTAAACTGTTTTTGTTTTTGCTCTTGTTTTTTTTTTTTTTTTAAGATTACTTATGCAGACTCCATGCTGCGTGAAGAACCTGACTTGGGGCTCAGTCTTAGGATCCTGAGATCATGACCTGAGCCAAAATCAAGAGCTGGACACTTAACCGACTGTGCCATCCAGGTACCCATATCACTATACTGTTTTACCAAGTATTTCTAATTAACTCATTATTTCCTTCCCTTATGATTCTATTTAAGCTTTGTTTCTAATATTATTTAACATGTATGAAATTTTAAAATAAATTCTGATTTTTTTCTTTTCTAGAATTATTGTGCATTTTCTTCACCATGAAAAGGTGACGTCCAAACATATTTAAAATTTTCTTTTAGGGGCGCCTGGGTGGCTCAGTTGGTTAAGCCACTGCTTTCGGCTCAGGTCATGATCCTGGAGACCAGGGATCGAGCCCCACATTGGGCTCCCTGCTCAGCAGGAAGCCTGCTTCTCCCTCTCTCACTCCCCCTGCTTGTGTTCCCTCTCTAGCTGTGTTTCACTCTGTCAAATAAATAAATAAAATCTGTAAAAAAAATTTTTTTTTCTTTTAAAAAGCTCTGCTGAAGTTTTACTGTGTGGTTTTCATAAGTAACCTGTCCATAGATATTCCAGATAGTTCATCTGTTACTATATGTATTTCTAAGATTCATTTATTGGACAAATATTTAAAAAGCCGTTACCATGTGTCAAGTGCAATGTTAGATATTGAGTATATATTGGTAAATAAGAGACACAGTCCTGTCCTTACAGAGCCTGTATTATTATTGGGATACAGGCACTAGACAAGCAAACAAACACATGCATTGATGGAGGATGTATGTATGTGTATGTGCAATGCAAAGTATTAAGTTCTGGGAAAGAAATAAGTAGGGTCTTAAGCGGGAATAATGAAATAATGAGTGTGGGAACTTATTTAATGTCCAAACCAGGCTTCTCTGGGGAAACAGCACTTATGACAAAACTGAAGGGTGAGTAGAGTCATCTATAAAAGACAAATGCTCCAACACAGAAGGAACAACAAGTGCAAAGCCCTGAGGCCAGGAATTTGGGTGATCAGGAGCCTGGAGGAAACCTGAGATATCTAAAGGATGATGAACAAGGAGGAGGGCTACCAAGGATAAGGTTTGAGTCACAGGTATGTGTCAGATTCAAGGTGGACCTTGCCAGCCATGGTAAAAGAGTTTGAATTTTCTGGGTGCGTGGGTGGCACAGTGGGTTAAAGCCTTTGCCTTCAGCTCAGGTCATGATCTCAGGGTCCTAGGATAGAGGCCCACATCTGGCTCTCTGCCCAGCAGGGAGCCTGCTTCCTCCTCTCTCTCTGCCTGCCTCTCTGCCTACTTGTGATCTCTCTGTCAAGTAAATAAGTAAAATCTTAAAAAAAAAAAAAAAGAGTTTGAATTTTCTTATAATTGCAGTAAGAAATTACAGCAGAGTTAAGCAGGGGAGGCACATGACTACATCTATATTTTTTAAGAAATCACTAACTGGAATATAGTAAGTAGAATTTAGAGAAGGAATAGAAGCATTGAAGAGAGGAGTCAGATGAATACTACAGTTGTTCAGACATGTGAGGCCAGACTGGTGTTGGCAATGAAGAGGAGAGATGTGAGTAAGTTGAGGTACATTTTATTTTTTTTTTATTTTATTTTTTTAAAGATTCTATTTATTTATTTGACAGAGAGAAACACAGCGAGAGAGGGAACACAAGCAGGGGGAGTGAGAGAGGGAGAAGCAGGCTTCCCGCCGAGCAGGGAGCCCGATGTGGGGCTCGATCCCAGGTCTCCGGGATCATGACCTGAGCAGAAAGCAGTCGCCCAACCAACTGAGCCACCCAGGCGCCCCTGTTGAGGTACATTTTAAAGGTTAAATTAACAATAATTGCTGACGGGTTACATGGGGAAAAGTGCGGCAAGGTAGAATAGGAAGAAAGAGAACCAAGTCCTATCTTTAATATTTAAGGTATTATTTACTGCTAGCAGAAAGTCTGAGAGAGAAACAAGTTGGGAGTAGAGGAGGCCACAAGAGTTTTGTTTAAGAGATGCTAAACTTGAGAGGCCTCTGAGACATGTGAGTATACCTACTCTATACCTACTCTAGTAGGTATAGTTGATTAATTCATATAATATTTAAACTATGAGGTTTACAATTATGTTAACTCTAGGAGCATTTCCATTTTTTTTATTATTATTTTCTATCAGTGATCACTTTTACAATCTGTGTATTGATAACCTCCAAATTTACCTCCCTACCCTGGTATGTTGTTCTGCTCTGAAGAAACTCAGAAGACAGAAAAAATTTACTTAAATTCTAAAGTAATTTCATATTTGAACTGCAGTAAAATTACCATATATATTTAACCCCAAGACATGTCTGTGAGCATAATATGAATAAAAGAAATTGGCCTTAGAATTCCAGACAATATATGCATTTATTTTCATTTTATTATTGAATAATCCTAATGTCTGTTCTTGCTGTTTTATAGACTCTAAATTGACTGAAAATTTGCAATGACAGCTATTTTACAGAGGAGAGCATAAATCAGTAACTGAGCTCAAAAAGCATTTACTAATCATAATCTTGATGGCTAACAATAATAATAATAGTAATAGATAATCTCTACAGGGTTACGAAGGTATAGACACTAGTGTTTTTTCACATAATTTTTAGCTTGAATCTCATAAAAAGTCTAAGAGGTAAGTACTATTTTAATCCCTATTTTACAAGGGAAAAAACTGTGGAAAAATTACATAACTTTACTTAAATCACAGGAAGTAGCAGAGAGAGGAGTCAAGTACAGTTCATCTGACCCCCAAATTTCTGTTATTAACCACTGTTAGGTTTTCTAAAAACTATGATGCATATGAAAGAATATAGTACATTTAAACTGTTTCTAATTTATAAAACAGATGATCAGAGGGGAGGAGAGGAAGATGAAACCAGAGAGGGAGACAACCCATAGGAGACTCTTTTTTTTTTAAATATTTTATTTATTTGTTGAGAGAAAGAAAGAGAGAGAGAGAGAGAATGAACACAAGAAGGGGTAATAGCAAGCAAATGGGAAGCAGCCTCCCTGCTGAGCAAGGAGCCAGATGTAGGACTTGATCCCAGAACCTGGGATCATGACCTGAGCTAGAGGCAGCCTTAGCTGACTGAGCCACCCAGGCATCCCTAAAGACTCTTAATCATAGGAAACAAACTGGGGGTTGCTGGAGGGAAGGGGACTGGAGAGATGGGGTAACTAAGTGATGGACATTAAGGAGGGCATGTGATATAATGAGCACTGGGCATTATATAAGACTGAGGAATCTTTGACCTACTTCTGAAATCAATAATACATTATATGTTTATTTTTAAAAATTTTTAAAAAGCATAAAAAATAAATTGTTTATAATCCAGTCAAAGGAGAATAACGTGAGGAAATGGATGAAATTCATAGAGTAACTACTCCCACTCTGTCATGTCTAAGGCACAGAAGAAACCTTTCCACCTACTGAAATTACCCTCTTTTTCCCCTTTGTTTCACATACAGGCATAAAAATAGGGAGCTAGATTGAGTGGCCTCTAGCACACCATGAAGATCATAACTTACAGACACAAGCTTTGAACTCCAGATGAGCCTGGTTTCTGATTTCAGGCTGGACACTGATGGAGGAACAAAGATGTATATCTATGTAGATATATATCTTCCTCAGAGACTTTAATAACATCCTTAATAGAAACCCATTCCATTATCCCTAACACACTTAATGTGTTAGGACTCTGAATACAGTTTTTCCTTTGCTTCACAAAGCTTATTTGGTTTAGTAATATAATTGTGCTTTCTATACTAGGAGGCCCACAATTTGGGACTTTAGTAAGCTAGAATTTAAATTTGCCAATGCTTCAAGTTTCCTAAACACTCAAAAACTACCTTCCCCTTCCATGTGTGCTAGCGGCTGTTATAGGAATTCTGAAGAGTTAAGAGAATAGCCAATGGTTTGAAACCTGCTATACTATATACTAAGTGCATAATCTTGAGCAAGTCACTCAACTTTTCATTTCTTTTTTTTTTTACTTAACTTTTATATGCCCCAGTTACCATAAATATAAAAGGAAAGTGATAAAAAGGTAAGATCATAGTGAGGTTTGGATGATATATACACTGGAGTACTTTTACCAGAAAATACTGACACACAGAAAATACTCTAGGTGCTAGATCACATATCCTATCTCACTTTGCACAAAGCCTTTTACCTGTAATTACTAACTTAATAGAGATCCTCCCCTTTTTAAAGATTTTATTTATTTATATATAGAGAACACAGAGGGAGAGTGAGAGGCAGAACAAGACTCCTTGCTGAGCAGAGTCTGATGTGGGACTCGTTCCCAGAACCTGGAGATCATGACCTGAGCTGAAGGCAGTCGCTTAACCAGCTGAGCCACCCAGGCATCTTAGAGATTCTCTTAATTAACTCCTTGTCTATATCCCCTCAATGTTCCCTATGTCACTGAAATATTCAATGCAATCCATAAAGAGAATATCTACTATTACATTGTACTAAGTCTTTGCTTCTCATTTTGATTTCTCTCATTTTGATTCATATTTGTACACATTTCTTTATATTATATAGAGATTATCCACCTCTATTTCCCATGGTGTCTATATGACTTCAACTCTGCATGGCCAACAGCATTTTCAACATGTCCCTTTTTCATTTTATCCTCATAAACACCTTTCAAGATCTGTGTGTCCCTCACTGAATGTGGAAGCACTGGAAGACAGGAAATGCGTTACATGTGTTTTTGAATCCCCAGCATCCATCTTAATGTCTAGTGCACAGCAGGCACTTAATAGATGGTTGTTGTTCAAATAAATTAATAAATGAATGGTTATGAAGAAGAGAAATGACAATGAAAGTGATATCTAATTTTTAAAAAACATGCAGAATGGGCTTAAGTTGGAGACTCTAAGAGGCAAGTTATTTATATTACAAAATGCATTAGAAGTATGATGTGGATAATATATAGTAAGTGCCCTATATTACATGCATTTGCTGTATTGCTATAATCATACAAAAATTTAATCCTGTGACCCTGATTCTCTAATGTGAGCCTATCGAAATCAATAATATGAAAAAATTACTGCCATTTGAATAGATTCGACAAATGAGGCAAATATAATTTCATGTGAATCCAAAGTTATGAGGCAAAAATTCTTCAGAATTTTTTTTCTAATGAGGCTCATATTCATATGACTCAACAGGAGGTTTGGAAAATGATTATTAAACTAAACTGTTCATAACTTTTGTATTTCTTTTTGGTAGGCATAGTCTAGAGCAATAATTTTAATTTACCATGGAAAAGTACATTATATTTGTAATCTATAAATAAAAATTTTATAGCATTACAAGACTGTGGTTTCCTGTCTGCATTCTTTTTATACTTTCTCGCTTAACCTATAATATACAAGACAATATAGCATTCTTTGTGGAGGAAAAAGAAAAAAGAATAAATTTCCATGGCTTTATTTCTACATGTGGCCTTAAGCAATGGAAGTTTTTGAATGTGCCAAATAATTAAAATTTTTCATTATATCAAATGAATTGGCCTGAATGAAATTTTTTCTATCATACCTGGTGAAATCATTGCATCTCCCTTCCTAAAGAATGATCCAGTTATTAAGAATAGATTGAGTGTGGATTCAAGTCAAATTACACATTAATATTAAAGTATATTTCCTTCTAAAAATTTGTACATTTAATAAATAATTTTTATGGGGGGGAAAGGATAATTTAATTGATTTCCACCATTGCTCAATGAATACCACCAGCTGCAGGCAAAATCCATTAGAAGAACATCTCTACCAAAATGAAACACAAATCCAGTGAACACTTATTTGCAACATTTGGAAATTCAGGCTTCAGGCTGATGAAAGTGATTCAAATGACTGACTTTCTTTAAATGTTAAGAGCAAAACAGAGCTGATATGCCACTCTAACTGAGCAACTGTTTCAACTACTATAAAGAGCAGTATAGTGAGTGCCTTAAACATTTCTCCTTTTATAAATGAATTAAGCTAATAGTTAATGGCATCACTCAACTATGAATACATGAATTAATATATACGGCATGTATTCCAAAATAGAAGATAAATAAGGAGAAGACATGTTGCTAAAAATAGAACAAATGAATACCATAAGATATCATCCCCAAGCAATAAATAAATCTAAATTTATTTTTGTTGTATCAAAATGGTGTAATGTTTAAGAAAAAGATTGTCATTCTTAAATTTTGTGTTTATTGCATTGTGTTTATTGCATTAAGTTCTTCACATCTTAAAGAAAGAATAACACTTTAATTCATTTTCCATTTTGAACATTTAACCAAAAAATCCTGTTATCTTTTAGATCAGTTCAATAATAGTTAACTCAATCAGTTTGGAGAAGAAAGATGGATAAAAATTGATTAGTTCATATACAAAAAGTGGTCAAAGAATGACCTGATGCTAGAGACAGTTTATAGCATGAGTTTTTCAAATAATGTATTTTTTTTTAAGATTTACTTATTTATTTGAGAGAGAGAGTGGGAGCCTATGTATGAGTAAGAAGAGAATCTTAAAGCAGATTCCCCACTGAGCACAGAGCCCAACATTGGGGTCAATCTCATGATCCATGAGATTATGACCTGAACTGAAATCAGGAGTCCAGCACTTAACCAACTGAATACCCAGGTACCCTTCAAATAGTGTATTTTCATGTCTGCCAACACAAAGAATTTGAGAAGATATTTCTTCCTAAAAAAACATAGGGAATGGCACCTGGGTGGCTCATTTGTTAAGCCTCTGCCTTTGGCTCAGGTCATGATCCTGGAGTCCCGGGATTAAGCCCTGCATGGAGCTCCACATCAGGCTCCCTGCTTGGCAGGAAGCCTGCTTCTCCCTCTCTCATTCCCCTTGCTTGTGTTCCCTCTCTAGCTGTGTTTGTCTCTGTCAAATAGATGAATAATATCTTAAATAAATAAATAGATAGATAAAATAAAATCTTTAAAAAAAAACAAAAACAGGGAAGGAGAAAGGTGTCGGAGTGTTTTGACAGCTGTGACCACTAAAGGGAGTGGTAAAATGAACAATGGGAATGAAGAAAGCAGAGAAGTAATGATGTAAGTAAATATCACTTAAGAAAGGAGAAATATCAAGCAAAGTGCTCAGAAAGTTTGTCCTTCACCTTCTGGGACTCTACCATTCTATATATGGGATTACAACCATACCATCTAATATATCCAAAGGTTTTGCAATTCTTTCCATCCTGGGGACTTTGCTCTTCCCATTTTTTATTAATATTCTCTAGAGTAGTTCTTGCCAGTGAACTAGTCTCTCCCTGCTCCAGCAACATATGCTCCTTTCTTGCCCCTTCATGCCTGTGGGCAGTAATGCTCCCCTTGTGGCCAGTCCCTGATACTTAAGTAGAATTGATCATTTAACCCTATCTATACCACAGTGATTGTTTTGCTCATTAACTTCTCCTAGTTAATGTACCTTCTCTTTACTCTCAGGACCCTGATACAGTCCAAACATAGTTCTGCACTGCCCATCACATGCCTCTCCCATGTAAGATCTGGGGCAGTCAGAACTGGTTGCTTTGGAAGGAAGAGCTAGACACAACAGCTCTATAAACATCATCTCACCGTCTACTGACCAGGATACATGTATCTGAGAAATTTGTCAGAATGACTGTAAACACTCCCAACACCTGTTTTATGTCATTGACCAAGAAGAGGATATCACTAACAAAATACAATGGGATATCAGTAGATATTTAAAATAAACAAATTATCTACAATATTTACCCCATAAAAATGTAAAAGAAATATCTTCTTTATGGTCATACTGTGACAGTTCTCTGTTTACTTCTTTCCACAATGTTACAGGCTATTCCAAGTTTTCATGTTTGTTTCTGTTTATGTCTCTCTCTATACTTCACAGAAGATACATGATGTTCCATGTCTGCATTCTTTATTGATTATCCCTTGTCAGAGCAGAGTACCTGGTGCAGAGCACTAACGTCATAAAAAATATTTGTGAATGAGTTATTGAAACTAGGTTTTCCTAGGTACTTAAGAAGCAGTGTAATAAGAGCTTGCATAGAACTCACAGCTAACAGGAAAAACAAAAATTAAACAATTATGATAGGGTGTAATAAATGTGAAGTACCAGGGAATAAATTAAGAAATTTACATTTATTACCCGGTGTCATTGCGCCCACCCTCCAGCGAGTCATGTATTACTATTATTCCCATTGATAGATTAGGAAACATTTCCAGAGATAAGTAACCCTGGACTAATTTCACATAGCTAGCAAGTAGACATGTTGAGACTTGAGACATTGTTTTATACTTCCCTATTCTGTGTTCTCTGGAAGCTCTGAGTATTCATTCATTGATTAATTCAATTAAAATTTATATGAATGTTTATTTTATACCATATACTGTTCTAATCACTAGGCATATTGCAGAAAACAAAAGAAGAAAAGCCTCTTCCTTCACTGAGCTGACAAAGTTGCAAAGACAAAAAACAAAAACAAATCAATAAGATTATATAATAAAATATCTGAGTCATCATTTCGGGAACAAAATTAAGACAGACTGAGGGGATAGAAATAGTCAGTGGGTTGCTATTTTAAATTGAGTGGTCAAGGAAGACCACTCAGAGAGCTGGGCCATTGCATTTTGGGGCACATTAGAAAAAGGCAGACCTTCCTCCAGGCCATATCAGCCCTTCCAGCAGGGCTCAGTTTCCATGGCAATCAACCCAGTCCTCATTTTCTCATGTTTGGCTCACTGTGAGAGTTTTCTCATTTGTCTGTCCATGTCTCCTGCCCTCTCTCCTAATTAATCTGGCCTAGCAAACCAGAGGATGGAATTCAGCCTCTATTTCCATCTTATCTAGGCAGCTATGCATAGGGGTCAACTCAGTGCAGTGGCCTCTTTGAGGAAGGGGTAAAAGGGGACCAAGTCAAAAGACATGTGATGGGAAGAGCAATTAAAAAAAAAAAAATTCCTAAAACTAACACATTTGGCATGTTGCAGGTAGAACAAAACCAGTGTGGGAGTAAGCAAGAGCAAGGTGCTAGGAAAACGGATTGGAGATACAGCCTTTGCAAACTGGTAAGGACTTTGAATTTTATCCTCAGTGTAAATGAAAGCCATTAGAGTAGGAAGTTATTAATTCTCTCTCTTAACAGGAAAAAGCTTTCACATAAAGAGGTAATATTTGGCCTAAAGATGCAAGAATGAGGGGCGCCTGGGTGGCTCAGTTGGTTAAGCAACTGCCTTCGGCTCAGGTCATGATCCCGGAGATCTGGGATCGAGCCCCACATCGGGCTCCCTGCTCGACGGGAAGCCTGCTTCTTCCTCTCTGAGTCCCCTTGCTTGTGTTCCCTCTCTGGCTGTGTTTCTCTCTGTCAAATAAATAAAATCTTTAAAAAAAAA
>PITA01022635.1:0-29923 GCA_004023965.1 Spilogale gracilis | reverse complement strand
TGTTATACAAGATCCAAGTTAATGGATCAATCACTCTATAAGCCCTTGGATAGCAGTGCAGGCTGAAGACCTAAGAAAGACAGACTCATACCCACAGTAAGTGCCATTGTTATTTCTAGTACATGCCCTAGTATATCCATTATATATAATGAGTTAACCTTCATTATATATATAACATTATATATAACCTTCATTATATATATAACTTTCATTATATATATAATATTAACTAATTATATATAATGAGTTAACTTTCATTCCAAAATAAATAAAAAAACCCATATCAACAATAATACAATAATAGTAGGGGACTTCAATACCCCCCTCACTGAAACAGACAGATCATCTAAGCAAAAGATCAATAAGGAAATAAAGGCTTTAAATGACACACTGGACCAGATGGACATCATAGATATATTCAGAACACTGCATCCCAAAGCAACAGAATACACATTCTTCTCTAGTGTACATAAAACATTCTCCAGAATAGATCACATCCTAGATCACAAATCAGGTCTCAACTGGTACCAAAATATTGGGATTATCCCCTCCATATTTTCAGACCACAATGCTTTGAAACTTCAACTTAACCACAAGAGGAAAGTTGGAAAGAACTCAAATACATGGAGGCTAAATAGTATCCTACTAAAGAATGAAAGGGTCAACCAGGAAATTAAAGAATTAAAAAATTCATAGAAACAAGTGAAAATGAAAGCACAACTATTCAAAATCTTTGGGACATAGCAAAGGTAGTCCTGAGAGGAAAGTATATAGCAATGCAAGCCTTTCTCAAGAAACAAGGAAGGTCAAGCCTTTCTCAACAAACAAGGAAGGTCTCAAGTACATAACCTAACCCTACACCTAAAGGAGCTGGAGAGAGAACAGCAAAGAAAGCCTAAACCCAGAAGGAGAGGAGAAATAATAAAGATCAGAGCAGAAATCAATGAAATAGAAACCAAAAGAACAGTAGAAAAAAAAAATCAATGAAACTAGGAGCTGGTTCTTTGAGAGAATTAACAGGATCGATAAATGCCTGGCCAGACTTATCAAAAAGAAAAGAGAAAGGGCCAAATTAATAAAATCATGAATGAAAGAGGAGAGATCACAACCAACACCAAAGGAACACAAAGAATTATAAGAACATATTATGAGCAACTATACACCAGCAAATTTGACAATGTGGAAGAAATGGATGCATTCCTAGAGACATGTAAACTACCAAAACTGAACCAGGAAGAAGTAGAGAGCCTGAACAGACCCATAAACAGTAAGGAGATTGAAGAAGTCATCAAAAATCTCCCAACAAACAAAAGTCCAGGGCCAGAGGGCTTCCCAGGGCAATTCTACCAAACATTTAAAGAAGAATTAATTCCTATTCTCCTGAAACTGTTCCAAAAAAAGAAATGGAAGGAAAACTTCCAAACTCATTTTATGAGGCTAGCATTACCTTGATCCTAAAACCAGACCAAGACCCCATCAAAAAGGAGAATTACAGATCAATATCCTTGATGAACAGGGATACAAAAATTATCACCAAAATACTAGCCAGTGGAATCCAACAGTACATTAAAAGGATTATTCACCACAACCAAGTGGGATTTATTCCTGGGCTGCAAGGTTGGTTCAACATCTGCAACTCAAACAATGTGATACAGTACATTAATAAAAGAAAGAATAAGAACCTTATGATCCTCTCAATAGATGCTGAAAAGCATTTGACAAAGTACAGTCTCCTTTCTTGATCAAAACTCTTCACAGTTGAGGGATAGAGAGTACATACCTCAATATCATAAAAGCCGTGTATGAAAAACACACAGTGGATATTATTCTCAATGGGGAGAAACTGAGAGATTTTCCCTAAGGTCAGGAACATGGCAGGGCTGTCCACTATCACCACTACTATTCAACATAGTACTAGAAATACCAGCCTCAGCAATCAGACAGCAAAGAGAAATAAAAGGCATCCGAATTGGCAAAGAAGAACTCAAACTCTCACTCTTTGCAGATGATATGATACTTTATGTGGAAACCCAAAAGACTCCACTCCAAACTGCAAGAACTCATATAGGAATTCAGGAAAGTGTCAGGATATACAATCATTGCACAGAAATCAGTTACATTTCTATACACCAACAGCAAGACAGAAGAAAGAGAAACTAAGGAGTCAATCCCATTTACAATTGCACCCAAAACCATAAGATACCTAGGAATAAATCTAACCAAAGAGCCAAAGAATCTGTACTCAGAAAACTATAAAGTACTCATGAAAGAAATTGAGGAAGACACAAAGAAATGAAAAAACATTCCATGTTCATGGATTGGAAGAACAAATATTGTGAAAATGTCTATGCTACCTACAGCAATCCACACATTTAATACAATCCTTATCAAAACACCATCAATGTTTTTCAAATAAATGGACCAAATAATCCTAAAACTTATATGGAATCAGAAAAGACCCTGAGTAGCCAGAGGAATGTTAAAAAAGAAAACCAAATTTGGTGGCATTACAATTCCAGACTTCAAACTCTATTACAAAGCTATAATCATCAAGACAGTATGGTACTGACACAAAAACAAACACAAAGATCAGTGAGACAGAATAGGGAGCCCAGAAATGGATCCTCAACTCTATGGTCAAATAATCTTTGACAAAGCAGGAAAGAATGTCCAATGGAAAAAAGACAGTCTTTTCAACAAATGGTGTTGGGAAAATTGGACAGCCACATGTGAAAGAATGAAACTGGACCATTTCCTTATACCACACACAAAAATAGTCTCAAAATGGATGAAAGACCTCAGTGTGAGAAGGGAATCCATCAAAATCCTCAAGGAGAACACAGACATCAACCTCTTCAACCTCAGCTGCAGCAACTTCTTTCTAGAACATTGCCAAAGGCAAGGGAAGCAAGGGAAAAAAATGAACTATTGGGACTTCATCGAGATCAAAAACTTTTGCACAGAAAAAGAAATGTCAACAAAACCAAAAGACAACTGACAGAATGGGAGAAGATATTTGCAAATGACATATCAGATAAAGGGTTAGTATCCAAAATCTATTAAAAAAAACTCCTCAAACTTGACACCCAAAGAACAAATAATTCAATCAAGAATAGGGCAGAAGACGAACAGACATTTTTCCAAAGAAGACATCCAAATGGCCAACAGACATGTGAAAAAGTGCTCAACATCCTTCAGCATTAGGGAAATCCAAATCAAAACCACAATGAGATACCTCCTCACACCAGTCAGAATAGCTAAAATTACCAGTCAGGAAATGATAGGTGTTGGCAAAGATGTGGAGAAAGGGGAACCCTCCTACACTGTTGGTGGGAATGCAAGCTGGTGCAACCACTCTGGAAAACAGTATGGAGATTCCTCAAAAAGTTGAAAATAGAGCTATCCTATGATCCAGGATTTGCACTCCTGGGTATTTATCCTAAATATATATATGTAGTGATCCAAAGGGGTACATTCACCCCAAGGTTTATAGCAGCAATGTCCACAATCGTCAAACTATGGAAAGAAACTAGATGTCCATCGATAGATAAATGGATAAAGAAGTGGTATATATATAATGGAATACTATGCAGCCATCAAAAAGAATGAAACCCTGCCATTTTCAATGACATGGATGGAACTGGAGGGTATTATGCTGAGAAAAATAAGTCAACCAGAGAAAGATAATTATCATGTGATCTCTCTGATATGAGGAATTTGAGAGGCAGGTTTTGTGGGTTGTGGGGGTAGGGAGGGAAAAAATGAAACAAAGTGGGACTGGGGAGGAAGAAAAACAATAAGAGACTCTTAATCTCAGGAAACAAACTGAGGGTTGCTGGTGGGGGGGAAGGATAGGGTGGCTGTGTTATGGAAAAAATAAAAATAAAAAACAAAGAACTGAGAGGATAAATAAACAGCAATACAATAGTTGGTGACTTTAATGTCTTATTCTCAACAATGGATAGATCATCCAAACAGAGAATCAATAAGGAATCACTGGATTTGAGTAACACTAAAGACCAAATATACCTAACATATATACAGGACATTCCATCCAATAGCAGCAGAACACACATTCTTCTCAAGCACACATCGAATATTTTCTAGGATACATCATATGTTAGACCACAAAACAAGCCTCAATTGTGTCTTAAAATATAAGGTATAACTACCACTATTTTCTTTTGGTTACCATTAGCTTGAAATATCTTTTTCTATTCCTTCACTTTTAGCCTTTGTCAACCCTTACAGCTAAAGTGTAAGCAGCATAATATTGGCTTTTTTTGTTTTAATGATTTAGTTAGTGAGGCACCTGGGTCGCTCAGTTGGTTAAGCATCTGTCTTCAGCTCAGGTCATGATCTCAGGGTCCTGGGATTGAGGCCACATTAGGCTTCCTATTCAGCAGGGAGTCTGCTTCTCCCTCTTCCCCTTCCCCAACTTGTATTCTCTCTGTCTCCCCTCACTCTCTCTCACTCACTCTATCTCAAATAAAGAAATAAAATATTTAAAAAAAATAAATAAAGATTTATTTATTTCAGGGGTAGAGGGATAGGGAGAGAGAAACTTAAACAGACTCTGTTGAGTGTGGAATTGGACATGGGACTCAATCTCACAATCCTGAGATCAAGACCTGAGGTGAAACCAAGAGTCAGTCACTTAACCTACTGCATCACCCAGGCATCCCAGATTTTTTTTAATCCATTCAGTCATTATATGTTTTTTGATTATGGAATTTAATACATTTACATTTGAAGTAATTATTTATAGGTGAAGACTTACTCTTAGCATTTTATTGTTTTAATTTTGTAGTTCCTTTGTTACTGCTGCCTTCCTTTGGGATTTGATGATCTCTTGTGGTGGTATGTTTTGATTCTCTTATATTCTCTCTGTGTGCTACAAATTTTTCCTTTGGATTACTATTATATTTAGATAAAAAGTCTTTTAGTTATATCATCTTATTTTAAGCTAACAACTTAACTTTGATAGCATACAGAAAGTGCACACTTTTAGTTCTCCCCCTTCTTTATATTTTTGGTTACTGATGTTACAATTTACATATGTTTTATATTGTGCATCCACTAACAAATTATTGTGGCTATAGCTATTTTTAATATGTTTGTTTTTTAACTTTTAAATTAGAATTGTAACTGATTTACACATCACCATTACAATATTAGAGAATCTGACTTTGACTATATATTTATCTTTACTGGTGAGTTGTACAAATTCCTATGTTTTTGTACTGTTAATTAGCACTCTTTCAGCTTGAAGAACACCCTTTAGCCTTTCTTCTAAGGAAGGTCTAGTGGGGATGAACTTCATCAGCATTTGTGTGTTTGGGGAAGTCTTTATCTTCCCTTCATTTTTTTTTTAAGGACAGCCTTGCTAGGTATAGTATCCTGGGTTGGAAGGATTTTTTCTTTCAATATTTAAAATATATCATCCCACTCTCTTCTGTCCTGAAAACATTCTTTTTTAAAAAAATATTTATTTATTTGAGAGAGAGAGGGAGAGAATGAGTGGGGGAAGGGACAGAGGGAGAGAGAATGAGAGAGAGAGAGAGGGAGAGAGAAAGAGAGAGAGAGAGAGAGAGAGAGTGTTAGGCTCCCTGCTGAACAGGGAGTCCAATGCAGGGCTCATTCCCAGGCCCAGAGACCATGACCTGAGCTGAAAGCAGATGCTTAACCAACTGAGTCACCCAGGCATCCTTGGCCTGAAAACTTTCTGCTGAGAAAACCACTGATAATCTTATTGGGGACCATTCAGTTCTTATTGCACTTAAAACGGAATCAAAATTCCTCATCATTACTCTCAAAAAACTACATGATCAGGCACTATCTACTTTACCACCTCACTTCTTCCCACTTGTCCCCCACTTACTATCCGCCATCTACTTTGGCTTATTTCCTCTTTGAGGGTTAGCGTCCTTCCTCAGGGCCCTTGCAGATGTGGTTCCCTCTGCTTGGATCATTCCTTCCCCATTTTTTCACACTGTGTCTCCATCTTTCAGGATTTTATTCACATGATACATTTTCAGAGTGCTTGCTCTTACTACTTCCCCATCCAAAGTTAACTGTTCACCTCACTACATCCCTATTGTCAGTCTCCCAATCTTACTGCCTTTTTGTCATAGTAAATATCACCATATGAAATATTCTTACTTATTTCATGGATATCTTGTTTATATTTTCTCTCAGTCTTTGTTGGTAAACTCCAACACTGAAAGGCTCTTGTCTCTGTCGTTCAGTGTTCTATCCTCAGCATCCCAATAAAGTAAACACTCAATGTATATTTGTTGAATAAGTATATGACTCAGTAAGAAACTTTACCTGATTCTTGAGTCCTGTTCTACCCACCTTTATTGATATGTATAAAAGCAAGCCCAATGATGTATTGATGGCCCAGCTGTAGGCCTAACAAGTCATCCTTCACTCATCACCTTCCAAACACATACGTTAGTCAGTTTCAGCAACCCTTGGAAACCTAGGGAAGATCACAGTCTACTTCTTGAACCCGGTCCCTACAAACCCCTTCAGATTCACAATCAGTTCCTGCCTCTCTGCATCCTGACATCTTGCTCTATCCCACAGCTCTTCTGTACTCTTGTACTGAAGCTTCCTCAGGCCCCAGGGACAGAAGACCAGATACCTGCACCATCATCTCCCAGCTCCACTGTGAATTCCCCGTGGACTGTGCACTGAAAATGAAGGCTACTCACCATCCCATTTGTGATTCATTATGCCTTTTCCCATTCTGATTTTTCTTTACCTGTTTCTACCCGCCACCTTCCATAGTAACCGTTTTCCCAGGTTTGTCTGACCTTTTTTCTCCTTCTCCCACTATACTGACTTTAAATCCTTGTGGTTCTGTCAATCTAGCATCTAGGCAGACACACTTCTTTTGTGCATATTAAATGTGAATCACCCATGGCCAAGAACCTAGTATTCCAGCATCATAAGCCAATGGGCCCCTGGTCCAAATCCAGTTCATCACCACTATCTGGACAGGCAGTCATTGATCTCTTAGCCCTTTCTCTTTCATCTCAAATCTATACTCTCAGTAGATAGTTAAGTAGTTAAGAGATAAAAACAGCACTTGGGCCTCCAAGTAATTTTGTGATTATTGTTCAAGAGTTTATATTCTCTAAAGACTGTTTCCTGAGACTCTCTCATTTTCTCTGTTTTGAGACTCAGACGCTGCCTCTGTTTTCTCTTGCCATAGCCAGGTTTCCTGTGAACAGGTCTGGGCTTTGAGCATCTCCTTACAATCAATGCTGACGTACACCAATAATTTCTTTGTCCCCGTACTTCCATACACCTCAGAGATCTTTCCATCAGATATATGAGAACTAGTCATGCTTTAAAATATAGTTCTTTATGGAACTGAAACCCCAGAGTCAGGAGATCTGCATATCCCCACTTAAAGGAGAATGAGCATGTGGGGAGGAAAAAGATGAGAAGAGTGAACCCAGTTCCTAGGCAAGAATTATAATGTCCATGACCTATATGGGAAATTTAAAGATCTCCAAATGGAAATGGAGGGACCAACAAGGTCATCTCATATTGTACTTCTTTGCTTTTTATTGCATCCATAAACTTTATAGAATAATCTGCCTCTGAATCAAAAATTTTATTGGACTATCTCCCACACTTAAGTTACAGATACAATATTAAACAATAGTAACTATTGGGAAATGAGAACATCAACTTCTTTTCCAAATTGATTAGTTTATTTTGTATCAGTCAGTTTATTTATGTAATTATGAATGCAGTTAATGTTTCAAGCCACAAAACTATAACATACAGATCTGGAAGAAACAAATGGTACAAAATAGCTACCATCAAGAGAATAGAATTACCCAGCACCTTGGAGTTTAGAATCATATCTAGGTTCAAATGTCAATTCAATCAGTTGAGTCCATAATATTAAATCTCCCTGAACTTTCCTAAACTCATACATAAAGACAGAAGTGAAGACTCCCTTCTGGGTTGTTCTGAGGATTTAATGTCATGTCTACAGGAAAACAGCAGCACAATGCTTGATTCCTGATCATTCAATGTTTGCTTACTCTCCTTCCTATCCGATGATCACCCCAAATGCTGAGGTTTTAGACCACATACAAATGTTAAATATTCAGAGCTACATCCCTTTTAAAAGAGAAGGAAATAGCTTTGTTCTGTCCTCTTAAAGGCCATTGGTTAAAACAGCCCCTTTCTGTACCTACTCAATAGTGTTTAGAAAGGAAAATCTCAAGATTTTTCTTCCAGGGGATATTTAATGTTGGAAATGGAGTTTCACGGGATCTATGTTTCCGCCTAGTGGGAATTTCAATTCAGACTTCAAACCAGAAACATCTTAATCCTATCAAAAATGTATGTACAGGGAAGAGAGCAATAGAAGTGAATGAATAAAAATTTGATGAGAGAAGAAAAAGGAGGTACACAGAGAGGCTGTCCATTTGTTTAGTGATGAAGGCTTGGATTTTCCTAGTAAATCTCACCCTAATGTCCTTAATTTGCATTAGACAATTTTATTTACATTCATGTAGAGTAAAATATAAAACTATGGCTCTCATGATGTATTGCAGGCTCACTCTCAACAAAACATTTTGTTATCTCTGTGAATGTAAAGGAATCTTCAAATGAAGCAAAACCTCAGGAAGAATAAAACCATGGCCATGGCCAATACACCTGGTTTCCCCTCCTGGTCCCATGGCAGATATCACACCATGACACTCATTCCCACTGACCTTGGATGTGGTCTTAGAATTTCAGCTGAGATTGTGGAGTCCAGGACAGTTAAAGTTAGGCAAGCAGCTCTGATCACAAGTCTCCTGTCTGCCTAGCATTACTGTGTGCCTTATTGGCCATGAGTGGAGTTCCTTTCACAAAGATGAGAAGAAACATACTCTACCAAATGATGCCACTATGTATTTGCTACTGATCAACTCCAAAGAACCTGTTACTCTTTTGCTACTTGTTTGGCTTGGACTTTTGACCTCCACTCCTTGGCTATCACTGGCTTTGTTCCTGCTATTCTGAATGCCTATGTGGCGCACAGCTCCATTTCCTCCCTGGCACACCCTTAGCTCCAGACCGCACTTCAGATGCTAGGTTGGTGCTGCCCTTGCTCACTGAATGTCGGTCTCCAGCACTTCCTCAGCAACCAACTGCTTTTTGCTATTCCTTCTGGGCAGAGCCTGCTGTGGCCTTAGCAGGCAGCCACTCTCAGTTGTCCTCACCTGGTCTGATTAACCTAGTTCTGGGAAGTTGCTCTGTGGGCTCCATTCTTGCCTACCATGGCCTTGTCCAGTCTTGGCACTGGAGAGGACTTCACAACCCACATCTTTCCTCAAGGGACAGCCTGTACCTGAGTCAGATCCACCAAAAAGGCAGCCTCCTCTTCCTTTTCTGGATCTGTGGTTCGCTCATTATTCCTCAACCCTACCACAGCTGCCTTGGCAGCAACACACCCTAGGGCCTGCTGGGAAAATTCCACACTCTGATTTGGCACCTGTTCCTGGGAGCAGACAGGCCCAAACGGCTAGAAGAACGCAGGCATGATGAATTAGATACTGAACTGATTGAAGCAACAGTGGCGGCCTTTTGCATAAAAGTGGCCTGCAAAGCAGAGTTAAGAAAATGACTTCTTTTCTTTCTTCTCTTAGCAATAAATCCCTGCACCCCAGGACAGCCTCCTCTTGGCAGGATGACACCCAGATGATTTCTGATGGCCTACGTGCCGACCGCAAGGCAGGCTTCAACACTGACAATTCAGCCCCCACAGAGAATCCCTTCTCTGGGGATGAGAGGTGCTGTTCCAAACCCCAGCATGCTGGAATGTGTCCACTCCTACTCCTTGCATGCAGCTCCAGTGAGCGGTGGTCAGCCGGATCGGGGGAGCCGAGGCATGGCCCATCTGTGCAGGAAATGTCAGTCCTTGCTCTGAAATCCGAGACATGGAGAGAAATGTGGCCATCGAAAGGCTGTAGTTCCAAAACTGATAAAAATGTTTCCAAATCTTGCTCTGTCGTATGCTTGATGACACCAATTAGATTTTATCTTCATTATAGCTTGGGAAAGGATGCACACACAGTTCTTTGACTTCTGTTTTATTCTGTCTGTCCATTCCAAACTGCAGCTTCCAAAAGAAGGAAGGAAGAAGAGACATAAACAACGCTCCATGGACTATCTCATTTGCTCTGGGAAATCTCCTAAAAGGTTAACATTGCTGCTCATGCTTCTGGGCATGTGTAGGTCACATGCTGGGAGCCGGGAAGTGACTCCAGGCTCCTGCTGTGGTAATGCCCAACCAGGCAGAGAGGGAAGGATACCAGGCAGCACAGACGTAAGTTTGGCAAAGCGGTATTGACCCCAGGGTTATGTCTGTGACTAGCAATCACATGAGGAGAGAACTCCCAGTTTCCTTCCTTGGGAGAAGGATGATCCGAGAGAGAGAAGGGCAGAGGGACTGTAACACCTCCAAGGTGTCCAGAAGAGAGAAAACCCCTCAGACAATGAAGAGCTGGAATGTCTGTCAACCACAATGGTGCTGGACGCAGCAGGATCCCCAAGGAAAAGGGGCACCTCGATTCCCTGTTGGCACATGACCGATTTCCAGGGCCAAATATTCCGACCAAGGCATTTTGTGGCAAAGAGAAAGTAGATGAATAAATGGGTCAAACTCCACTGGAGACTGTCTCCTGGGTAAAAGCCAAATAGCTGAGTTACTCTGTTTCTCTGGAGTCTAAGAGTCCTCACACTATAGGGCAGGGAGCCCATTCCTCACACAACGGCACAGGCAATCAGGTGCCAGAGAACCTGGCCAGAATGCGGCTTTGCTGTGGGAGAGAGTGGCTACATCCTGCCAGAAAGCATGGGGATCCTGTCAGTGAGGATATCAGTGGAAGAGATAGAGAACTCAAGAGGCAGAGATGTGGCTTGCCTGTGATAGTGAGTAGGAATGAAGCTGGAGCAGGTTGAAGGCGCACATGGCTGCGGGTACAGTGACCCTCAGCAGGCTAATGGAGAAATGAACCAAAGCGTCTGAGGGCAAATGAAGCAAGAAGATGTGTGCTGGGTGGGCACCAGGATGGCCAGGTTGTGAGAACAACTCCCTTTCCCCAATTCCCTGCCACCTCCCAGCCTCATGCGGTTCTCATGCACCAGCAGAGGCTCTTGGATCTTTGTGACTCTGCTCCCACTGGCGTCGGAGGTGGGCCGTGTGCCCGGATGCCCTATGAATCACCTGCAGTGGGAAGAGATCATCTCTCTCCCATCTGCTGTCCCTGCTCTCAGTCTCCAAATAGAGCCGGCAGCTGGGAAAAAGCCAGAGGACCTCAGCCTTCTCCCTCTTTTCTGCCCTACCCACCAGAAGTGAGTGGGCCTGGGCTGCTCACCTTGGTGCTCTCTGGCTGCCCAGAGAGGGACCATCATCATTGCTAAAGACCCCCAACCAGGGCAGTTGCTTGTGAGTGACACTGGAATGGGTCCATCGCAATCAAGAAGTGTATGGTCTGTCTAGGAGCCCTGGGACCAGCACTGTACACATTGAGAAGCCTCATCTTCTCTCCTGACCTGGCTGGGAAGGTGGCAGAGACCTGCTACTGAAGGAGGCCTGTTACCTCTTTCGGTTTTAGCTGTTTGGGAGGGAGAAGCTAGGAGGCAAATTCCTGTCATGTTTTTGCAGTTATTAATATTCTTCAACGTGACCACTTTCTTTTTTTTTAAGAGAATAGTATAACCTGAAACTTACCAGGGACCCCAAGGGGTCTTCTGGCTCAGTCTCTAGCATCCAGGAAGCTCTGTAACATGAACTCATTCAAGACAGAAAAGAAATAATTTTAGCAGCAAAGGTTTGCCCTCCCCACTACCTCTAGCATCTGCCAGATGCCCTGACTATTTCACGAAGGAAAGTTGCTCTATTAAAAATATGTATGTACTCAAACGAAACAGAATTGATAGTGGACACTGGGATTAATTTCTTTAACAACAACAACAAAAAAACCCCAACTTATTGATTGCTTAATATATGCTGGTCATCCGTGAAACTGAGGCCTAGAGAGACTTACTGACTTCTTTGTAGATGTAGCTAGTAAGTAGGGGCATCAGAGTTGGAATCCACAACTTCTCAAGTCCCAATCCAGAGCTCTGGGTTTTAGGGACATATATTTCTGACTTTGAAAAAAAAAACAAAACAACTTTGCCAGTAAAAGTCATAGGGGCCCTAAATCCTATATAATATAATCTAAAACTTAAAGCAACATTTTCACAAACAAGGTGATCATGGCCCTGATAATTTGGTCTTCTGATATGATGCTTAGCAAAACCCTTTCTCTTGGCCACTCTCAGTTAATGACTACAAAGCCAACAGAGTGGGTCACCAAGTAAGGACACATTCTAGAGAATGAGGCTCATGGCCGCTCCCACGATGAGGTAGTCTTGCCATAAGGCCACTTGATCCACAGACAAATTTCCTTCAAATGTCAGAGAGCACTTTGAGTTTCCACCATTGCTACTTTTGAGAGATGTGATCAAAGGCCCATTGACAGGCATGTCCTTCCCAGCACTTCTCCTACCTCAGAAGTGGCACACTTGGGGAAAGTGAGCTGGTACTCACCATCCTCCACCCACGACAGCCATAGTTAATCTGTCATGGCACTCTTTCCCACTGACCTTTTGTGTGACTCAGAATTCTCAACCCAGCGCTGAAGACATTGGTTGTCAACAGAAGGAATTGACGATGTGAACTGACATCCAATCAACAACATGGTTTTGCCTGCTACTTCTGACTCAGAAGGGTGCTAGCAGCTACCACTGGTCTCTTCAGTTTGCTCCTTAATTTCATTCGGCCACGGCAAGGGCACACATCTTTGCACATGGAGATCCATGGATCATACAGTTTCATAGGGGCCCCCCCGGGTGGCTCAGTCAGTTAAGTATCTGCCTTCAGCTCAGGTCATGATCCTAAGATCAAGTTCCACATCAGGCTCCGTCTCCCTCTGCCCCTCCCCCCTGCTCATGCTCACTCTCTCTGTCTCTCTCAAATAAACAAAATCTTTTTTAAAAAATAGAGTTTCATATTGTGCTACAGCTGCTTTCATCACCCTCATTGGACAACAAGGAAGGGATAAGGAATGGTTCTGCACTTCAGACCAGCATGCCTCAAACTTTTATATGCATCTGAGTGAATCATCAAGGGGATCTGGTTAAAATGAAGATTCTGATTCATTAGGTCTGAAGTGGGTCCTGAGTTTTTGTACCTCTGATGAGCTCCTAGCTGAAGCTGTTGACTTGGGGCACATATTTTGAGTCATAAGGCATTGAGACATGACAACAAACTTAATCTGGTATTATCATTTAAATAGTGTCCTTATGTAATTTTGTAGTCTATCTTACACGGAATATTTATTCCTTTGGAGTTCTGCCTCCCTGCCCTTGTTTCTCCCAGGGATAGTGTCCGGGTATATGGAGAAGAGATATAGCTTCTGCGACCTCATGGTGGAAAGGGGAGATGGTATCTATGAGCCTACATGGAACCCTCTGGATCACACCCCTAACCTCTATGGTAAAGTGGCTGGTCTGGGATGCTCTCTGGACTGGTGGCCATAAAGGTTTAATTGATCTCCTCCCTGGGCCTGATTGTGCTCAGAAGCTAATCTGATAAACTGATCTTGCAAAGAGATAATGCATGACATTGACTTCCTGAATCACCTGCATCAGAGAATCTGTGAGCATCTTACAGAATCGGAAGCAAGATGGCAGACTGAATTTTGGGAGCAGGGTTTCAATGCCTCTTGAATCACAGGGGGCTACCTAGGGATAAGATCACACTAAAATACACAATGTCTCCAAGCCTTAGTTTCTTTTTCTGTAAATCACACCCATACCATAGGGGTTTGCCTTATACCAGCAGTACTTTTTAGTGCCCTCCACAGCTACAAGGAACCATAGTGAGTCTGTTTTTGGCTTCATATCCATCCAAGTGAAACCTGAACTCTGTTGAAGTGAGAAGATGGAAATTAACATGAAGAGTGCCTGAGGACCCTAAACCTTAAGTCTGGAGCATTCCAGAGCTAGGGTAAAACTTAATGACAGGTGTCTCTTTCACTAACCATGATTTTGTTATCTCTTCACCCATTTATCTCCCCAGAAACATTTGTTAAACACTTAAATGTGTTACATACAGAACAGTGCACTAGGTGGAAGTCAAACTTTTGAGGTAATTGAACATTCAAAGTCTAAGGCCACAATTTCAAAAACACAGATTTTCTTTTGCCTTAATTTATGCATAAGGAATACAGCATAATCTCATCCCCACGTAATACTGACTTCAGAGTGGTCTTGACTTAAGTTTTGTTGAAAACCCCTTTAAGAAACACTCTGAAGAATCCCTGACATTTTCTCAGGATGCTGCAAGCCATGGCTTTTAGGATGTTCTACAGATCGCTGCTGAGAGTTCCCATTAACGTGCAAATCCACTTGACTATCAAAAGTGAAATGAGGACAGGAGCCAAAGTCTTGTAAATAGAAAGAGGTTATTATTGCATTTATGGAACCAAGTTGCTCAAACCTTTCCACGGAACTAATGAATCCTCCCAGCCCCTCTTCTACACTTGCCAAAACTGGTGGAAAGAAAGAGCAGACAGATTGGGTGCTTTGCCCGAGGCCCCAGAAAGTGCCACCACTGGGTTTGTGATGAGACATATCATCCCTGGCTACCAAAACCTTTCTTTCACAGTCCTACCTCTATTTGGCCACGAGGGTTACTACGAAGATGAAAAGAAATGAACATTTAGTTACATTATTTTTATAGCCCTATGATGTATGACATCTGCTCCATCCAAATTCGTTCAGTAGATGAGGACAGCTTAAGATTTCATTACTCCGATGGAGAATGAGCCCTGGTCACCAGTCCTGGAATCCACGGGAGTGCTGCCAGCCTTCGAGTCTTTGGAAAGGGAATGCTGCTGGGCCTTGCCGGCAGCCTTGCCGTGGCTTGATCCAATCACACGAGACAACTTAGCTCTCTTGGTGGGCCAGGAAATCAACTCATGACATCAGTAGTGTCAGCATTGGAGCTGTGAATATGTGAATGAGGGAGCATATCTCATCCTCAGGACCCCTGCCTCTCCTAAAATGTTGATGCACTTTACAAAATGAAAATGAGTTGTCTTGCTTATCACCCTTGTAATGTACTAAGAAAGGGAGATAGTCTTAAGCCTCGAACTCCTTAGTTGACTCTTGCTAACTCCCAACCCTTGGGGTCAAAGGGCCCTGCATAGATCCTATTTTTCAGCCAGTCAGCACCTGGCTGCTTCTGGGCCTAGTGCTGTGGGCAGTCCCACAGAAGCCATGGGGTTTTCACCTCACTGACCATCACCCAGGGTCTGGAACTCCCCTTTGTGAACACAGCCTGAGGCATGACCTCCCACCACCACTTAAGTGAACCACACTTAATGTTCCAACCCATTAAATGCCCGCTGAGTCCTGTGCATCAGGACCATGACTAAGCTCGCCTGAGGTTCGCCTCTGCAGGTGGGTTGTTTCTCTTTCACCCAAGCCCTCATCTTTGCTTTCTCATCCTGCCCACCAGTGTCAGTTTTGGCAAGTGTAGAAAGGTGTCCGTTCCCATTATGGCAAGGTCAATAAAGAGTAAGGTGCAGATCTATGCGGCAGAAACTATAGGAGTAGTCTAGGGGTGGGCAGAGTGAGTCATACAAGTTTCTTTCCCAGACCTACACATATGAGCTGCCTGGACGAATGGCCTAATTACCCTGATAAATATAGCCTGATAAATGCACACTACCACCCCTGGCTGGAGCCTCGGCCCTTTATCCCATGCATTAGAGGTCCCTGCTCTGACCTTGACCCAGGTGAGTGAAGGCCCATAGGTCCGAGAGGACATGCTTACCCATGGCCTGGCTAGTGGACAGTGAGTGCTATGTGTGGAGGTGGGTGGTGGAGATTGGGGGTTGCGTGCAAGTGGGCTGGGGGCTCCACACATACACACATGAGTCCCATCCTGGTATGACTTAGAGCCTCTGCGTATACTCAGGCCCAGGGGCCCACGCAGGCCAGAGCATGAGAGATCCCCAAACATTCCCTTCTGGAACACTTTTCTGCTTCCCATCTGTTAGGGCAGCTCATCAAGTCCCACGGGTTCAAATACCAGCTTCTTCAGGCTAATGACGTCTTAATTGATACTTTTTTCCACAGAGCTCCAGAACATCTACTTGATATTCCTGCTTAGGTCAATCAGATATCTCAGACTTAAAATAGTTAAAACAGATTTCTTGATTTTCCCCTAAGGCATTGTGCTCCCACCGCCAGGTTTCCTCATCTTGGTAAATGGTGTCACTCTCCACTCAGCTGCTCAAGGTCAAGATCCTAGGACATCCTGGGAGGATCTCTCCCTTTTACTCCACATCAAATCTGCTATCAATTTCTCTTCCTTTTCTCCCTTCCCACTGCTGTCCCTTTGGCTCGGGCCACCATTATCTCTTGCTGGACAACTAAAGTAACTTTCTAACTGGTTTTTCTACTTCCACTCTTGACCTCTGACAGTCTATTCTCCCCAGAGTGACGAAAGTGCTCTTCTGTCCATATAAATGAGATCTTGCCTGTTCACTAAGTAAAAAGAGGGAAATGGCTTCTCTCAGCCTAATAGATATGGCCCTTGCCTGCCTCTCTCACCTTATCTCGTGCCCCTCCCTCCTTCTCTTTCACTGTCTCCTCAGGCTGGTCCTTCAGCTCCTTCAGGCCCTAGTCTTTTCTACACCTTGCACAGGCAGCAACACCTCATCGTGAGGTCTAAGCTAAAATATCTCCTCCTCAGAGAGCCTTTCCTGAGCAGTCTAGCTAAAAATGGTCCTGATCTGCCCACCCCCACAATGAAGCCCCCCATTTCTCTGTGCAGAGCACTTACTGTTCTTGAAATTATGATTTTAAGTGATATATTCCAATCTATCCTACCAGAAAATAACATCTTTAAAGGCAGGACAGTGTCTGTCCCCTGTACACAAGGCACACGGTGGGCACCAGGGAAACGTTGGCTGTGCGTGTGAGGAGGGCTGGGGCAGGACGAGTGGGTGTGGCAGACACCTAAGTAATAACATTTATGTCCCTCAGGGACTCAAACCTAGTCATTATTCCATACTCCAAAGAGTCAACCGCCAATGTTTCAAGTTCCCTTTTTTCCTGATCACTCATGCTAGTTTCCAGATCCTCCATATGCGCCCTCAGAGAGGCCCCTTCTAATCTGTTTCTATAGGAAGAATTTAAGACCTGGCTAAAGCTTCAGCTAAGAAGTTCCCTGGGCCTCTGCGAGAAGCCAGTACCCTGACAGTGACACGTTAGGGCTCCACTCACGGGGGCAGCCCCGTTCTCAGAGGGCCCCGTGGGGTTCCTTGGGCACAGAGATTACAGAGAACCTCTCTGTTTGGGGTGGGTTTTCTCTGCTTTGTTTTCTTGTGTGCTCAGTGGCTTGTTCCTAACTGGCGGCCAATCACCACACTGCCAGATGGTGCGAAAGATTTACCGGAATTTCATTTTCAAATAAACCACAAGCTTGGATGAGCTAATGTTGTTCCACATAAAAAAGCCACAAAACTGGACAAATTAGCGTTGTTTCAAGAAAAGAAACTTGTCCAAGCCATCAGCTCTGCCCTTCTCAAAGGGCTCTGATAGCTACAAAAAGGCACGGGGTGTGGGGCTGGGGTCATTCTCGTGTGAGGCCACCACACCAAAGGATGGGTGGGGAGGGTGCACCCCTCCCCTTCCCGCTGACTCCACAGAATAACTTGGCAGGGCCGTGGAGAATTGCATTCTCCCGTGGAACTAAATTGTCTCTGTCAAGTTCATCTCGGTTACACCAAGAGCCGGAGGATGGCAAGGGCCTGTCGGCAATGGCTGCAGGCTCTCTTCAAACACAGACAGCCTGCAAACTTTCCTGGACGACAGGTCCTCTGATGACTCCTGAGCAGGGCCATGAAGACGGAGGATTTATACACCACAGCTGCGGGGGCTGTTCCAGTGAGGCCCACCCTCAGCAGTAACCTCTGAAGAACACTTTTCTCATCCTTAGGGGAGAAAATGATAGGAAGCCAACAGGGCCAGCTGAAGTATGAAATCGAGATAAATGTCCTTGGCGTTGGAACTGACCCATCTAGTAAGTGCCCCCTAAATGTGGAGGCTATCTGGGGATGAGGAGGAGGGGGAGGATGGCAGTTCTGTGGGCATCCTCCTCAGCTTCCAGGCCTCAGAGCTGGTCTCAGAAGAAGACTGTCATCTGCTTCCTGTGGTCAGCCGAACCCAACAAAATATCATGAAGTAAATCAAGCCAGAAATCAATCAATAGAACCCAGGCCAAAAGAGCTCTTCTTAAAGAATCTAAAGAATTGCTTTATCTTTTAGCCTTTCTTTTCTCAACTAAACACCAGAGGAGGACCCTTGTGGCCTTTGGGTTGAGTTGGAATTCTAGAAATTCACCTCCCTGTGGAAAGCGTATGTCATAAATAAATGTAGAAATACTCTAAAGGGGTGTCCGTGATTGGTATGGGGTGGGGGGTGGGGGAGTCGAATTCATTTTGCCACGTGGGATAAAGAAACCTGAAATATATTTGAGCACAGGTTCTGTTTTATGGGCTAGAAAATATAATAACCAAAATAGCTATCGTATCTTGTATTTCACTACAAATTTTTAATGTTTCCCCCATTTTACAGATGAAAATGTTAAGGGAAATTTTTACAGGTTGTATAAAGGTCATATCTGCTTGACCTTGAGAACTGCTCCTGCTATTCTATCTCACTGACATGATTTTGGGTAGAAATCACTAAAGATGAAAATTATGCTAATATTAAATAATGATGGTAATGATACTGATAAAGTCACTATCATTATCACTAATGAAGGTTTTAAAAAACATCAGAATGCTTTGTGAGTTTTCCCTCGAACCTTGTATCTGCCCGCGTGAGGTAGAGAGTCTCAGTGCCTCCATTTTGCAGGTGAAGGGACCGAGAACAGAAGCGAATAGTATGTCAAAGTGCAGGTACCAAGCTCGGAGTCCAGCCCCGGCAATCTGACCTCGACCTCCAGATGCTGCTTCTCATAAGCAGAGGTCTTGGTCCCCGGAAGCTTTGTAGACTGAAGAAAACGTTCCCTACATGGCTCGTCAAGCAAGCTGCCCTGAAATTCTCACAGTGCCCTTTACTGCAACTTGGAGCACAACCACCAGCTCGTGAGAGAGCGCTGCATTCTCACACAGATTTATTTGGAAGATGACCTGCTAAAGAGGGACAATGGCGGCTGAGACTTCTTGCCACACATGTTGAAAAGCATCACAGGGAGGTGGGGAAGGAAGTTACAAGAAATTATTTGCTGATGTGAAAAGTCTGTAAACTTTGACTGGATTTCTTAGAAGAGGGACAAATTATTATCTTCTTGTAGAGAGGGATGAATAATTTCTGGTCCATTTTCACACAGGGCTTAATTTTGTTTTCTTGGGATTTTGTCTGCTTGTTTAGTTCAGAACCTGATGAAATATAGAATATCTTAATTTTTTATTTCTGGCTGAAACTGAATCTTTTAACTTCGCAGTTGAGATAACTGTATGTCCCCTCTTTCTCACCCCTCCCACCTCCTGCCACTTCTCAGACTCATTTCATTTCTGAGAATTAAATTGAGGTTTGGAGAAAGCTCCGTTCATTCTGAAGAGCCTGTCTTCACCCCAGTATTCCCAGATACTGACTGGGGCCTGGAAAAAGTCTGCAACTGCCCAAGATAGGAAAATCCCTGTCAGGTCAGCCACGAGCCTCAACAAACAGTGAATCTCCTCATAGATTGCGCAGCCAAGCTTCAAATGCCCCTCAAGTCCCCTCAGTAGCTCCACACATGAGCCCTCTGGGGGCCTGTACTTCAGAGGTGCTTTCCCTTCCCAGGGCAACCTCCCTTTCCCTCCCTCCACCCCCCACCCTGGGCACTGACTCAGTGCTTATCACTCTTTACTAGAAGTTCCGGATGAAGCAATGCAGGGGAGAAATTCACTGTTTCTACTCCCTAAATCTGACCATGACTCATTATTCAGCAAACACCAAATGGTTCCACATCCTCCTCCCGGGGAGGCCCAGAGCCCGTTACATAAGCAGCAGTCTACAGCTGCTCTTGGGTAATTGAAAGCGAAGCCTTTCTGACTGGAAATCCTGCTGGGAGTGACATGACTCTTTCTTCACCCCATGATACCAATCTTGACGAGGGGAGAAGCCTCTCCGGGAGAGGGCCCCCAAAGCCTGGGTGTGCTGCAGGGCTTGTCTTTTGCACAGTAGGCCTGAGGTCTGAAATAGCTTGTATGTTCTGCCTTATTAAAATATTGCCCTTCCACGGTGTTTCTGATTTTATCTCTTGAGCTGGAGCTGAGCTTCCCCAGGCGGACTCTCCCCCCAGCACACTAAGCAGAGGAGGAAACATGGCATGGGCTTGGGTGCCTAGGGACCCACCCAGGAAGGACCACCCAAGAATCATCACCTTAGGGAGAGGAAGGATTCGCAAAGTCTGTTTTTGTGTAATAAGCTCAGCACTGTGGTCATAGAAAAGAGAGTTGAATTGTAGAGCCCAGAGGAAAGGAGACACTTGTTTATCTGGTTCAGGGAGAGAAGTGATTTTAAATTGCTCTTCGAAAGAAACAGAGGGGTTAGGCGAGATCATCTGTGGGCTCGGTAATCCTGTCTTCTTTCCTAGCCTGCCTTGCCAGGGAATTACTTTTGAGTAGTGGTAGGAAGCAAAACAAATTCTGAAAATCCATTTCTGGGATCTGCTTCCCACAGAGAAGGCCTGCTTATGAACACCACAGGAAGCACAAGCTGATGAGAAGGCTATCTTTCTTAATACCACCCGTGGGGGATTGAGGTGTGTATTTACTTGGCCCCTTAGGCAAGAACACAGCCCTCCTCAACTGGGCCTCACTGTCCATCTGAGCTGAGTTGGGAGAGGCTTGTAGGGGAAGATGGGGGTGGCATATCGGCCACCAGCTTGGCGGGGTCCTCAAGAGGAACATTCTAGGAAACATCCCCAACATCACAGAGACATTAGATACCGAGGAGACTGAACTAAGGAGCTTGGGAAGTCCAATAAATTTGGGGCATTTGGGTAAGAAATGGAGATGGAATGATGTTGCTGAGTTATCTAAATGTGACACACCACCACGAACGGGGAATTGTCTTGAGGTTCTCAACCTTTCCAAGAGTCAGAGACATGGTATTATAGGTTGAATTGTGTCCCCCTCCAAAATTTGTGTGCTGAAGTCCCAGCCTCCCGTATCACAGAACGTGACTGTGCTTGGTGAGAGGGTCTTTAAAGAGAAAATTAAGTTAAATTGGGGTCATAAGTTGGTCCCTAATCCAATAGGACATGTCTCCTTACAAGAAGGGATGATTAGGACACAGACACATGCAGAAGGAAGACTATGTGAGCCACAGGGAAACATCGGGAAAAGACAGCAATCTGTAGGCCAAGGAGAGAGGCCTCCAAAGAAACCAACACTGTTGACACCCTGATCTTAAACTTATGACCCACAGAACTGTGAGAAAATACATTTCTGTTGTTTATGCCATACAGCCTGTGGTAGTTTATTGTGGTGGCCCTAGCGGATGGCCACATGGTGACCCTGCAAATCCCCTAAATGTGGAGATCTTGATTTTCTGTGAAGCGAAAAGCCTGACCTTTCCTACGTAGTTCTCAGAAGATAAGCTAGGACGTAGGGAGAGAGAAGTCTCCCTTTCCCTCTTTATAACCCCTGAGTGTAACCGGAGCTCTGGAGACCAGCTTCCTGGGCGCTTTCAGAAAAATACCAAAGATCCTAGCCCTGGTGAGGAGAAGCAAAAGAGTCTTCCAAGGCCCTGCTAAGGAAATAGAGTTAAGTGGGCTTTCTACGCCAAGACATTTTAACCAGCAGTGTCTGAACAGACTGTGCTCAACCTACACAGGGCATTTTCCGAGTTCCAGTTTACGACCCCATTTACCCGGAGCGTGGCCAAGCTTCCAGAAGCCCCTGCTCAGTTAAGAAACTGCCAAAGGAGTGGTTTATCCATTGCCTCAAGTATGTCAAGGGAAACTAATCTGAGACTTTGCCTGAGAGGGTCTCAGTAGACCCTTGAGGAAGGAATCCTGCATCATAGACAAGACTAGCTAGTTGGCTGTTAGCTTCGGTAGAGCTTAGTTTTGTCTTCTCGTTCCCATGAGGTGGATATGCACACCACCATCAGCAGGTAACAGCCCTGGAGGATTCATGACTGCATTCCCTGACCCCCACCCCCACCCTGACCCACACCTCCACTCCTACACTCACCCCCATTGTATTAGTTGCTTTGGCTTTATCTTTTCTAGCTTTCCAGAAATCTGACTTTTAAAAAAAAATTTTATTTTATTTATTTATTTGACAAAGAGAAACACAGCTAGAGAGGGAACACAAGCAGGGGGAGTGAGAGAGGGAGAAGCAGTCTTCCCGCCGAGCAGGGAGCCTGATGTGGGGCTCGATCCCAGGTCTCCGGGATCATGACCTGAGCCGAAGGCAGTCGCTTAACCAACTGAGCCACCCAGGTGCCCCCAGAAATCTGACTTTTTAACTGAATCTTGTAATTTTGCCTTCTCTCTTTCTTCCTTTCTTTTGTAAAAGTCTATTTTAATTGGATGTTCTCTGGTTCCTGGCAAAGCTAACCTGTTAACATCCCTGGTGTGGGCAGGCAAGTTGGAGTTGGAGCTGCCCTTCAAAGTTGCACCATTTTCTTGTCCCTTCTAGAACACCCACATGAAGAAGAGGGCAATAGGACACTGTGAGCCAGTGACTCAGGACAGGTCCTCGGAGCTGCTTCCCCTCACAGTTCTCGCAGGGCTGTCAGGTATGGGTGGGCTCTGACAGAAGCTTTGTATCCTCATCATCTCATCTGTGACAAAATCTAGAGCTGCCTTAAGAAGAAAACAGAGCACGAACAACATCTTAGCATGTGCTGCAGTTCAGAGATGAAGTGCATCGTAGGGAAAAAAATTAAACCCTCAACCCATAGGTAACCACTAAATCCTAACACAAATGCCTCATGAACTTGGAACTTCCAGCACGGCCCTGAGAATGCCGCTCTCCCCACGCACTGACGGCAGGCCTGGCCCTCCGCCAGGGAGTTCAGTTGCAAAGCTGGAAACTCCCTGACTTAAAACAACGTCTGGATGTTTTCTGCTTCATCGGACTTCTGAAGGAGAGTACAATTTTAATACATTTGTTGTTGAAATTGACTTCTATTTTCTATGCCTATGTATTTCACCTGCCTTCATTATCATGCCTATTGTGAACCGGCCAGTCACAGAAGGCGGGGTTGTGAATAACCCGCTGAACCAAATGAAAGGATGGCTTCATGTTCATTGCCCACTGAGGAGCACTGTGCTTGGGTACTGCAGAGGACAAGCCCCTCTCCAAAGAAAGGAGTTTATAGGTCAAGGAGTCTGGAGAGAAGACTAATCATCCCATTAGCTACATATTTCTAAACTCATCTCCTTTTTACTCTTCACCTTCTTCTCTCCTTTTACTCTTCCTCCCCTCATCCATCCCTTACTCTCTTCCTCCTGCTTTGCTGGCCACAGGTAAGAGCCCGTAGCTAATCTTTTATTGCTTCTAAGGTCAAGGGCAAAAGGAAGTGACTCAGAGTTGTCTTTGAAGTAATCTTCCCTATCCAACCCAATTTCTCTTTTTCAAAGCTTTTCGGAGTGAAACTTGAACAAGAAAAAGAAGTTGGTGGAGGAACACTTCATGAAATAGTATTTACTAGCAGGGAAGAAGATCGTGAATGCACAGAATTCTGGTTTACAGAACTCTGTAAATCACAGAATTTAGAGATGAAAGAGAGGAATGGGCACTTGTGAGTTTGCTCTCTTACCTTCAAGATAAAGAACAGGAGACCCAGGAAGGTTGGAGATGTGTTCAAGGAGAGAGGGTAATCATTAAAGGGTCTAAGACTTGGGTTTTTCTATTTCTAAGGCAATCCTCCTTCCCTTGGTAAATTTTCTCCTCGATGCCAAACAACATACGTGATTTTGGAAGTCATCCATGGGCCTAATACTACCCCATCTTTTCCCTCACCTTCACCTGCAAGCTCTTTCCTCCTCATGCATCACATTCAATGAAACTGCCCAGGGATGTCACTCTAAGCTGTTATCTGTCAGTCATGTCTGTATGTAAATAAGTGATGTAAAGATGGTGGAATGACGCATCACTAAGTCAGGACCCGTGAACGCTGACTGGCCGCCACTGATTGGGTGGCCTTGAACAATGCCTTTAGTGGGATGATCTAGACCAGCGCTGTGCAACAGAATTAAAATGTGAGCCATGAATGTGAGCCACCTGTATAATTTTAAATTTTCTAGTGGTCAAATTTAAAAAGGTAAAGTGAAACAGGTGGGATTCATTTTAATGATGTATTTTATTGAAACTAGGCTATCTAAGATAGTATCATTTCAACCTGTCATCAATAAAAACTGGATGAGTGAGATACTTTATGTTTTTTTTTTTTTTATATGAAGCCTTTGGAATTGTGTGTGTGTGTGTTGCATTTACATCCCACTTCCATTCAGACTAGCTATTTCAAATGCTCCCTGGCCACCTGTGACTAGGCGCTGTCATATTGGACAGGGCTGAGCTGGAACCATTTTGTCATCTATAAAGTAAAAGGATAAGACTATCAAACTGTCGGTGGCGCCTGGGTGGCTCAGTTGGTTAAGCGACTGCCTTTGGCTCAGGTCATGATCTCGGAGACCCGGGATCCAGCCCCACATCGGGCTCCCTGCTCGGCGGGGGGCCTGCTTCTCCCTCTCTCACTCCCCCTGCTTGTGTTCCCTCTCTGGCTGTGTTTCTCTCTGTCAAATAAATAAAATCTTTAAAAAAAAAAAAAAAGATTATCAAACTGTCTTTGCTTTGAGTGCTAGAATTCTTAACAGGTGCCTCAAGGAGGGTGTGTGTGTGTGTGTGTGTGTGCGCGTGTGTGTTGTGTGTATTATAGATTTGGGGGGTAGGGATGACCATCTTTGGATCATCTACTTTCTACTTTATGCCAAATACCTCCAGTAAATATTGGACTTTGGTGTGAGATTTTGTCGGGAGAAGAGTATCCCTGGCTAAATAAAGACGCCAAAAACCCTTGCACAGCATAACCTGTAAGTTGCACCAAGAGCCCTGGCCCAGCTTCTGGAGTTATGGAAGGAAGAGTGAACAGCTGTCTGCCAAGAAAGAAAAGGGCCAGTGACAAGCATGGGAGCGGCCCCCACGCTGCCTCTGATTGCACAAGACATATGGCCCCATGGCTGCAGCCTGTAAATCAGGAAGAGACTTGACTCTTTCCACCTGGTCAAGTTAATGGTTAATAACCCAGTTAATCAGCTGGGGCTTTGTCTGAGGCGGCTGTTCTGGAGCCCGAATCTTCTCTGGAGCTGTTCTGGAGCCCTAATCTTTTTCTTTTTCACCAGGCCTGCAAGTCTGGAACCTGAGCTGATTGATGCACAGAGGTCACAGAAGGACAGGATTTCTGCAGAACACAACTCTGGCTCTCTTGCTCCCTGAGCATCCTACCTCGCGGACACTCTGCCGGTGGGGGCACCATGTGTGACTACAACAGTTCCTCCTGCTCTCATCAATTTCAACTGTAACACAGAAGGAAATACACACCAACAGCAAAACAGCTGCAAGATTCAAACAGCTACATCAGCAAATGGTGCAGTGTCGGAGGATATCATGAAATCCAGCTTCCAGCCCAGCAGCCAGCACACCCACTCACTTCCCAGGCCCAAGCCAGTATGAAAAGGAAGCTCCTGGCTACAGTGCTCTGAAAACCAACTGCTTGGGAAATTCTCACATTTTTGTTAGGTTCTTATCCTTCATTAGGCCCACTGAATCTGGTGACACATATGGTCCTCATCGTTCTGGAACTTCTTAAATATTATGGTAAAATGAAGATGTCCTCCACATCTGTTGTCTAAGGTTTCCTAGAGTCTTAGGCAAGCTAGAAATGAGCAAAATGTATAGCAGTCCCTGACCTGTTTACATTACCAAGGAGATAATTAAAACATAGCCTGGAGAGGCTATGTCCTCAAAAAATTAAAAAATAGAACTACCATATGACCCAGCAATTCTATTTCTGGGTATTTATCTAAGGGAAATGGAGACACTAACTCAAAAAGATATCTGCACTCCCATGTTGACTGCAGCATTATTTATGATAGCCAGGACATGGAAACAATCTATGGAATGGAATCAACAGATTAATGGATTAAAAAAAAAAAGTGGTATAAATATACACCGTAGAATACTATTCAGGCATAAAAAAGAAATCCTGCCATTTGTGACAAGGATAAACCTTTGGCATTATGCTAAGTGAAATATGTCAGACAAAGAAAGATAAATACCATATGATCCTTATTATATCCAGAATCTCAAACCAAAGCAAAACACAACAAAAGCAGAAACTGAACTCATAGGGGCAGACAACAGCTTGGTGGTTGCCTGAGATGGGGGGTGGGGGACAGGTGAAATAGGGGAATGAGATCAAAATGTAAGAATTTCCTATTTTAAAATAAATAAGTCCTGGGAATATAATGTACAGCATTAGTATTACTGTATTGTATATTTGAAAGTTGCTAAAAGAGTAGATCCTAAAAGTCCCCATCACAAGAACAAAATTTTTGTAACCATGTGTGGTGATGGATGTTAATGAGATTTATTGTGATGATTATTTCACAATATATGCATATATCAAATCATTGTGTTGTATGCCTGAAACTGACATAATGTTTTGTGTCAGTTACATGTCAATTTTCATAAAAGGTGAGGCTTAGTCTTAGATTCATCCCTAAAAACAAACAAACAAAACTAGAAATAAAGATGTTTCAAGACAAAAACATAGCTTGTACATTCTGCACTCTTCTCTCATTCTCCAACACTCTTCCAGCTCTTCTCCATTTTCTCCCCTCTGTTCAGTGGCATTCAGGTCTTTGGGTTGAGAATAAACAGAAGTCCTCAGAGGGAGCTCTGGATGTTTTTCCAGGTACAAGGGAAGATATTGCCCAAGTGTCTAGCAATATACAAATAATAATGAATCTTTCAATGAGATAGATACTGTGCTACACATTTACTGTGGCACTTCACTGAATTTTACAACAACCTTCTTCCATAACCCATGTTTATAGAAAAAATATTGTCTTAGTGAAGATCAGACACTTTCTCAGGATCACAAAATTGGGATTCTAACTCAAGTTTAAGGGCCGACGTGCCTTATGGATAGCATTCTCTTGGCTCCTTATGTGTGTCCTGATGCATTTTTTTAAAAGAAAATTCTATAGAAATTCATTGGTCATAATAGTAGAGGAGAGAACAAGTGAGTATGTTCCTGCTCAGTAGTAATTAATTTGACAGTGGGTATTTGTTACACAACATCTACTTAGATTTGATAGTCACAGAGAAGGGCCCCATAACTGTAACACATTATTGGTCTAGAACAACTCCTTATCTCCTATAGGAAACCCCTTTCCACCTTCTAAGAATGAGTGCCTTTCCTCATCCCACCTCCTTGAGTCCTGCCAAGGGCCTGGACTTAGGTCTTATTTCTATAAGGAAAAAAAACTGGACAAGTGGTTTGATGAATTATTTTTCTAATGTGGGTTTAATGATATTAAATCTTGCAAAACTCTTCAAATTAATTACGCTCAGTTCTACATTTAACAACTTCTATTGAAAAAAAAATTAAATGAAGTGAAATTTAGATTTCCCAGGAAAAATAGAGTACAAGCATCATGACCTGAGAAATCTCACTCTCTACCATCTGACAACTCAGACATCTTCTGATACAAATGTATTATTATCCAAGAAAACCAGTGGAAAAGTGCGGGGGGTTCTAAGTATTTGCCCTTTAAAAAAAAAAAAGATGTATTTATTTATTTTAGAAAGAGAGAGAGAGACCATGAGCGGCAGGGGCAGAGGGAGAAAGAATCTCAATCAGACTCCACACTGAGTGTGGAGCTCCATGGAGGCCTGGGGCTTGATCTCATGACCCTGAGATCAGGACCTGAGAGGAAACCAAGAGTTGGATGCTCCACTGACCACACCATCCAGGCCCCCCAGTGTTTACATTTTAATAGGGACCTCCTGAAGACCAAACTTTTCTAAATCCATATAATGAAATTATGATGCTGGAAGGACCTGTGGGTGGCTGTTATGGATAATAGTCCTAATTTCCCTTAAATCCTCAAAACTCCAATACTTCTGAGCTTCTTTTTTGCACATGACCTTTTTTTCCCACATCACTACAAAAAACATAAGCAGTCAGAAGAGAATGTCCACAGGTGCCAACCATATCTCCCCTATAACCATGTTGATCCCCACATATCCTGCCTTTTTCTCCATTTGCTGAAGATGAACTGTCTGTGCTTCTAAGTCCAAGCCCTGTACTTTATCATCCTCTCTCGTCAGCTCACTAACATCACTTCATTTCCACTTTCCAATAGCAAAATTTTTTTTTCTTTTTCTACTGGACTACTTCCCCCAGCATAAATATGCTGTTATTTCTCCCACATTTAATATCTCCTATTGAAGATAGGATCTGCCTTCATATTGAAGATCTGCCTTCATATCTCCTATTACTCTTTATAGGAAATGGCATGGAATAGTTCTCTTTATTTACCATCTCTTATTCTCCTTCTCCAGCTTTTTCTTGAACCCACTGCTTTCAAACTTTCACTTCTACCATTTAATTAAACAGCTCTTTTCAAAGTAACCAATACATAAATTATCAGTTCTCTCTTACTTGACCCATCTGCAATGTCTAATCCAGCCGCTTGCTCCCTTCTCCTTCTAACACTTCCTTTACGTGGCTTCCGGGATGCAAGCTCTTTGGTCATTCTTCTGTCTTCTTTGATAGGTTGTCTTTGTGTCTTTATACTTACATGCTGGATGGCTCCCAGCCTGGTTCTTGGTCCTCTTCTCTTTTATAGTTACATCCCCTTAGCGATCTCCTCCAATTTCATAGTTTTAAACTGTCTTTATACAGATGTCCACTCTCCTTAACTCCAGACTTGTATGACCAACCACTTGCTTGACACTACACAGTTGTTTCAGTCCTGCCAGCCTTAACCTATCAACTTGAACCTGCTCTTCACAGGGTCTTCCCTCTCTTAGTAAATGACGGTTCCATCCTTTCAGCTTCTCAGAGTAAGAACCTTGAATGCAGGAAGTGAGAACAAAAATAGTAGCTATCTCACAGGGCTATTTGCAAAGAGTAAATAAGCCAATATTTGTCAAGATCTTAGAACAGTTTCAGCATGGAATTAGTATGACATAAACTTTTGTTAAATGATTAAAATTAATATTCATCTTTGGCTCTTCTCATTCTCTCACACCTTGTATCTCATCATCAGCTAATCTGGTTGTCTCTTCCTTGCAAAATATGGTCACTTTACCTCTCCTTCATTGCTAACCCTGATCTAAGCCATCGTTACCTCGTGCCTGGATTATTATAATAGCGTCCTAACTGGTCTCCTAGCTTCTGCCTCTGAACTACTACAATCAATCGCAACATAGTGGCTAAAGTAATCCTTTTACAACAGAAGTTAGAGTGTGTCAACTTCTTTGCTCAAGATCTTTCAGAAGCTTCTACCTCACTCAGAGTAAACTCAAAAGACCTAAAAAGCCCTGCAAGTCCCTTCATGCTCTACAAGTCAGTTCACGGCTACTTCTCCAAGCTTATCTCTACTACACACTCCCGTCCATGCTGTGCTACACCCACACACTTGCCCTTCTTGCTCTTCATATACCCAAAATGCCCATGCTTAGAATCATTTGTGTATTATGTTTCTCTCTGCTTTCATTGCTTTCTCTCAGGTTAGCTGCATGATACCGCCTCC